>JAWNZC010000039.1:282500-300000 GCA_035771165.1 Paragorgia papillata
GTCCTTACTAGCCTGCAGTGCAGGCGGTTCGGTAGTGGGAGCAGCTCTCTCCTCCGCAGAGGCTTCTAGAGCTTTTTTGAGCTCTTCAGTATATAGGGTCTTTGCAGGAGAGTAATGCGGTAGAGGGTAATGGGGAGTAAATAAAACCGCGGAGGAGAGCGGAGAAGCCTCTGCCAGATTTGTGGCGATATCTTGAACAAATCGGCGATTTCTTGCAATCCGTTTTATATCTCGGCAATCCTTTTGTTTCTCGTTCGGATTATTTATGTAAGGAGACATGCGACCAAGAGCGTTTGACTGACGTCTTAATTTATGTATTTGGACGTTGTTTTGATGCGATGGAAGAGCCTGATGATAATTTACACTCGAGCCAGAATGCAGTTGCTGTTGATATGAACTGTTCCGAAGGTTCTGAAGTCGATATTTTGAATATATCGATCCAAAATATCTCGATCGATGGTAAGTTCATGCTTAACTTTTTATTATTTCATTTTTATGTGTTGAGTTGTTCCATTAAATAGTTAATCTGTTGTTTTATTTTCATATTTTCTGATGTCTGTGGTTTATAATTTCCAAGTTCACAAAGTAAACCTTAATTATTTCGTCTGTAGAAATATTCTAACTTTCTTGCAGAAGCTCATAATTTAGCCTATTATAGCAGAGATTCTTTTTACTATTAAAAAAAGTCTGCTGTACTAATCCAATGATTTTTAACAACCTGACCCCCACGTTTATTTGTATAATTGTAATATATGTAATACATGTAGGTACATACATGTAGTTGCTGTTTATTGTCTACTCCAAGCTAGCAGTTTAATATATATGTTTATATTCTCTGGTAATATGGTGTTTATTTTGCCCAGATTCCCCAGAAGATACTGAGGCATTCATGCCTTTTACCTCCAGCACGCCACAAAAAAGCAAGAAACGCCAGATCAGCCCATCAAAGTCTGAACCAACTGCAAAGCATCCTAATCTAAACAGTGATCGTTGTAGGAAAAGAGGAGAAAATGTGCAATCTCTCCTCAAAGAAAAGTTTGTTGAAAGTCCTGGAAAAAACACAAGTCAGCAGATGTAATGGAAGCCCTTGGACAGACAACAAAAGTCTTACAACGAGAGCTGTGAAAAAAGAGTTTACCTCAGTTAAAGTTGACCATCGCAAAGGCGAATATAAGAACATTCGTCGGTCGGTGTCCTTTGATAGTAGCAGTGCAACATCCTCATTTGAAGTACACCGAAACTCACAAATACACCGATTACAACAAGAAGTTGCTACACATAAACAAAAGGCCAAAACCCTGATGGATGCTATTATATCATCAGTGGACAACTCATACCTGAGAAGTCTGATGTGTCTGTATAACAAAGAAATGGAGTGTGTGTCTACACTTACAGATAGCATTGACATCTTGTACGAAAGGGAACTTGAATTTCTGTTGCAACATGACAAAAACTTGTCTGCTAGCGAAAGTGGTCTTCTTGTTGATGAATTTCTTAAGTTATCTAACATTGTAAATTTGGGTATTCGAAGTGGTGAGAACATTGCTGAAGTCCACCTAAGCAATGAGGTATTTCAAAACCTTAAAGTTGATTTCAAGAGAGACTGTCCTATACTAACAGATATTGTGCAAGTACTCTTTCCTGGTGATGGTAGTTCAGACAGAAAAGTGAAGGGTGCAATACATGCACTTGCTCTTCTTGTCAGCCTAAGGAACAAACAATGTAGAAATGATATTACATTGATATTTTCAATGATGCTTGTTTCATTTGGTGCTGGTTGCAGAATGGTAAACATGCTGAATAAGATTGGCCTCACAATACATTGGGACACACTGATGAACTTTCTTGACAAGCAGCTGGAAAAGAAGATGGCATACGTAACTTCATTAACCCCACAAGAACTGCCTTTGTTGCTTCTCATGGATAACATCAATATCTACAGAGGTAACAAACGGCATCATAGATTATTTAAAATCTATGGTCAAAATATGTGGAACTTCACAGCAAGAGGTCTTCTAATACCCCGGCTAGATGATATAGAAGATTTGTTTACATGCAAGGAGACAGCTACCCAGAGTCAACATGACGTGACTGAATTCACATTTGATGATATTTCCATTGAGAACAATACAGAACATTTTGAACTTTGGAACAGCCACAGAGATAATTACTTAACTGAACTGTTAAATGATGGCTTATCTCTACATACCAACAATCCCCTGAAAGATATGACTGAATCAGATTGCAACCGTTGTCTGTCCACCAAAGCTTACAAGATCACAGATGATTTAAAGTTGTCCTCAAAAAGTATTTGTGACACATCTCGATCAGGCATTAAATCAGAAACTGTCATTTTGCCTCTCTCCCTGGAAAATAATAGCACTCTCACTGGAACAGGTGTAATACTGGATCAGTTTGGGAAAGAGTTTTCCATTCCAACAGTCTCTAGTGATGAAACTCTTCCATTTGATAGCAACTCCAAAACATTTTGTTTGAAGAAGGCAAGAGAACATACTGAATTTATGCTCATGATGAGTCATCACAAGGAGGAGAAGAGGAAGTATGATTCCCAACTGTCCAATGCTGAGAATGATTGGGACATTGTTTCCAATCAGAATGAGGAAGACTTGTCTGATGAAGATGATGTTGATAAAGATGATGAAAGTGATGAAAATGAGGGTGATGACAGCAGCAGTTTGAGTATATCTAGGCTGGAAACTACTGTCAAGAATGTGAAAGAGGTGTTTCGAAGAGAAGACAGGATTTTTAACAGTACATTTGATTCTATCAAGAATAAGCTTTGGAATGCTATTCAGTCAGATACCCTGGAGAGATTTGTGAAAGAAATGTCAGAGAACAGACATGTAAGAGATTTAAGAGACCATTTAGGGCGTTCAATCTTACATGTTGCAGTAGAACAGCAAAATAGAAATCTTGTGGATTGTTTACTTCATGCAGGATTTAATCCAAATGTTAAAGAGAAATGTGGTGTTACCCCTCTGCTAATTGCAGTTACTGTTAAGAACAAGGATATTTGTCAGTTGTTGGTGAACAGTAAAGCTTGTGCAAGAGGACCATTGTTTACTAACATTCCAAGTCCACTTGCTGTTGCCTTGAAAATGGAATTGCATGAGATCCATGAAATTCTAAATCCCTGTGTGTCTGATGATGAAGATGATGACATAGCAGCATATGATCCAAGCTTTTCAAGATCCACCAATTTACCCAGTCCATACAGTAACAGTGTGGTACATGATAATTTCCAGAGAGACACTCCTGGGTTTATTACTGGAGTTGTTGGTGATGTGGGTACATGCAAGACTAATCGTGGTGTTATGTCTCGATCAACTGCCTATAACTGGGTTGGTATCATTCCAGGGGACCTGCATACCAAAGGATATTTAGCAGAATCCTGTTTTAAAGAGCAAGGCCCTGGTGGATTTCATTACCTGGTTGCCAAAGTCCTGAAAAGGCCAAAGCTGACAACTGAAGCATTTAAGAAGAAGAAGTTTGCAGAAGGTAATTTGGATCGGATAAGAGAGGCAGTACGAGATGGAGCGAGAGCATATGGTTTGGCAGCAGTATTGGAATTCAAAGAGTCGGAATTCTACCCAACTGCAGCTGAGAAATCACAGTGTCTTCGAGCAACAGGAAGTCATTCTAAAGTGTTTCTGGAGCACTTTAAACTCTGGCTTGATCATTCAGCAAGCATCAACACTGCTTTTAAGTACAGGAGTCGAATGTTCCTGTTTTATGGGCCTTTACTAGAGCTGTTTGATCTTTCAACAAAACATTGTTGGGGAAAAGCAAGAGAAACAAGTTTCATTCTTCAGTTACCAGTCTATGCACAACTGAACTTTAGAAACTATTATTCAGAATCCTTTATCCATGTGATCAATTTCCTTGGAAGATGGCCACTTGCATTCCGACAGATTCTGTCCAACAACTGCTCTATCAATATCTCTGGACAAAAGGGATGTGGAATTGAACTGGATGCCTTTGTAGAAGCAGAGATAGTGCAACCTCTTAAAGTGTACATGTCAGGTAAGGTTATCTGGTATTCAATATGGTTATAAAGATGAACCGATGACTTAGCATTAAGGGGGTGCTTACCCCTACTTTTGGTGAAATATGATAGATTTGTTATAAGATTGAATTATGGCAGTTTAAACTTGAAAGTAAAGGTTAATTCACATGGAAATGATAATTGTAGGAAATTCACATACTGTACTTGGTCAAAATTTGAAGGAGTAAACACCCTAGTCTAACAATCTATCATTTTTCACGAAGATTAGGGGTATGCCCCCTTTACCATTTGTTTAGGAACGTTTGCCTCCATGGAAGGTAAAATGGTCTGGCATTAGCCAGAATAAAACTCTGTGAGTTAATTGGCTAAGCCAGTCACTTTCCTCTGTCAGTACTTACAGTACCAAATTAATTTGTGTACTGTATATTTTTGCAGGTCATACATCAGTTAAGATGTGTCAAAGAGTAATGGGCTCTATTGATCTTTTCAAAGCAAGTAGGGAGCATACACTTCAAATGCAGGATTTGATGAGCACACAACGACTCGACATTCAGTTGCTGATCCCTTTGCTGACCAATTGAAAGGTGCCTGGTTCTGTTTACGAAATGGCTTGTTGGATCCCAAGAAAGATCCCAAAGAAATTCCTTGCTGCTACCCATTAGATGGACTAGGCAAACCAAGTGGTAAGCTGCCAAAGGCTATCCTTGATGTTACTGAAAAAGGAGTGACGAAAATCTCTCAGAACTTTAAATTTAAGTTATATGAATCATTTCCTGAATTGAGATATCAGATTTTATTTGATAAGTAATACCTTATTTAAATTATAGCAGTTTTACATGATTTGCCTCCACTAGATTTCAAAAGTGTCTTTGGAAACATTGTTTTCGGCATGTTGTGGTCATCAGAATAACAAAATAATTATTACAGTAGTTTGTTTGTTCATACTTTGCTCGTTCTATGCAATTTTGGTATGTTCTTTTTGAAGTTATATCAATTTGTATGAATAATGTTGTACACTATTCTTATTGAAAACAACCTGCAAGCTATTCTAACCAAAAATATTTAAGGTTTTAATCAGAAATTTGTCAGGTAGTTGTGAATCATGTATATCTGCTGTACATGCCAACATAGCAAAAAATAAATTTGTCTTCGTTTAACACATTGCTGCCTAGGATAGCCTTTATTATTTTATTAATTCCTTTGTATGATTTACATACAGTACAGTAGTTACCCCATCTTGATAGCCCAGGCACTATTCATAAATATCCACCAGGTTATGAGGTTAATATTCTTTTATGTGCATTTAAATTATCCTTTTCACCCTTATGTGAGTAAAAATTCATTTGAACTAAAAAGGAAAATTTAACCTTTTACCATTGATGCATTCATATGGGTTAATCGAGTTTGGGTTTAACCCTTTTACTCTTAGAGACAGAATACTAAATTTAATGGCCAATTCAGTAGTCAAAGGGTTAAATGCACATTGAAACAAGAAAATCAAACTGGGGGCCATTTATGAACAATGCAATGTTGTGGTTTAATATCTCACTCTCCACAGTCAGGCTTCTTGAGCTTTTCAATATAATTTAATATTGCAGGAGTTTATACTTATACAGTAGGTGAGAGGGGATAGTGTAATAGTATAAGTGACGTGGTAGAGGGTAATGGGGAATGAGGGGAAACCAATTATAACCTATATATATATATATATATAAGTATAGGTTACTTTGAGGCCACGAGGGGATATGTGATTTATTCACCGAGGGCGAAGCCCGAGGTGAATAAACACGTATCCCCGAGGGGCCTCAAAATAACGTACTTATTTTTCACATGGCGAGGTTGACAGGATTTCATAAGATAAGGAGTGGTGCGGGGGATATTAGATGGGAAGATTAGAGGAGAAGATTATAGCGAGGAATGGTAGAGGGGAATATTTGAGCCTTAGAGGGGAATATTAGAGGGGAATATTAGAGGGGAATATTAATCTATTGTTTTGCCAGGGGCTATTGAATATATTCACCTAAAAGAACAAAGGAAACCGAGGCATGTGAAAAATAAATATATAATATATATATATATATATATACAAAGTATAAAGTTAGTTTTACCTTAAAGTCTTCGCTACCAGAGGTTTCACCCTAAACGGGATCATCAGGCGACTGGAAAATATCGGTTAGTGGGCTGCTTAAATGCGTTAGTTGGGGCGTGGGTGTCGAAACGTCCGGCGCATTCATTTGGAGCGTGGGTGTGGGCGTCGAAACGTTGCGCGCATTCCTCTGATTGTTTAGGTTGTTGATCCGAAATCTATTTTTGTGCCGACACGTCGAAACTATTTCTGATCTTTTGTTTAGTAAGAGTTGTTTGTCTGCCTTCATGATGAAAAGTTTTTCGTCCAAACATAAATTGCATCTTTTTGATCCTCCCGTGTAAGAAATTGAGTGTTTTAGTATAGACCAGGTTATGTCGAAACTTTGGTTTTTTTCTTTTAGATTCCAAATGTATTTCGAAAGTTCCGTCTCATTTGAATACTTTTTATTCTGGAAAGATTTAGTATGGTTACGATATCGCTCTTTACATAAACAAGCAATCAAACCACCCACCAAGCATTTTAAGACAGCTACCTACATCAATCAACAAGCGCATTTCCCTCCTCTCGTCTGACGAGCGGACATTCCATCAAACCGCACCAATTTACCAAGATGCATTAAGGCGCAGCAATTTCAACCATGAGCTAAACTACACACAAGAAGCACCACAGCAAACACGCAGAAATAGACGCCGCAATATCATCTGGTTTAACCCTCCATTTAACAGAAATGTCAAAACAAACATAGGACGCAACTTTCTTAGCCTTATTGACAAGCACTTTCCACCAGGACACAAGCTTCACAAACTTTTTAACAGAAACACAGTCAAGATTAGCTATAGTTGCATGAACAACGTCAAGTCTATTATCACGAAACATAATTCACGCACAATCAGGAAAAGCAAGCCACGAAGCATAGTTACAAGCAGTTGCAATTGCAGGATTAAGGACAATTGCCCCCTACGTGGGCAATGCATGACAAACAACATAGTATACAAGGCATCTATTTCCATAAGCAACACGAACATCACCAAGCAATACATTGGCATGACAGCAAGTACATTTAAAGAGCGATATCGTAACCATACTAAATCTTTCCAGAATAAAAAGTATTCAAATGAGACGGAACTTTCGAAATACATTTGGAATCTAAAAGAAAAAAACCAAAGTTTCGACATAACCTGGTCTATACTAAAACACTCAATTTCTTACACGGGAGGATCAAAAAGATGCAATTTATGTTTGGACGAAAAACTTTTCATCATGAAGGCAGACAAACAACTCTTACTAAACAAAAGATCAGAAATAGTTTCGACGTGTCGGCACAAAAATAGATTTCGGATCAACAACCTAAACAATCAAAGGAATGCGCGCAACGTTTCGACGCCCACACCCACGCTCCAAATGAATGCGCCGGACGTTTCGACACCCACGCCCCAACTAACGCATTTAAGCAGCCCACTAACCGATATTTTCCAGTCGCCTGATGATCCCGTTTAGGGTGAAACCTCTGGTAGCGAAGACTTTAAGGTAAAACTAACTTTATACTTTGTATTTTGCTCTATCTATATGGTATTGAGCACTCTCTAACATTTCGTGAACCATAACTCACTTATATATATATATATATATATATATATATATATATATATATATTGAAAAGCTTAATAAGTCTCTGTGGATGAGAGAGGTTATCTTGGAAAACAGGTAACATAAGAACATAACATTTGCAGCCAGTGTATATTGTAAACAGTGGTGTGGTGAGAAGTTTCAGGCTGGGGTGGCCAGATTAGTTTTGGATTTATAAAACTTCATAGAAAACACAAAAGATTACAGATTTCAGATCTTTATATCCCACCATTGAAGACAGCTATACAAATAAATAGGTTTATTTTGTTAAGTTTTGGCGCCCTTGCCAGTTTTGGTGCCCCTTCTGCAACCCTATGCCACCACACCACTGATTGTAAATAATATATGTATATATAATCATTAATTATTTACATTTCCTTTATTATAATATTCTGACTAATGGAAGACTATTAATTCTTTGAAAGTTTTCATGGTAATAATGTAATATAAATAAGTTTTGTGGAAACACCACGTAAAATATTTCTTGTTGTCATTGCTCTGATGAAGGCCTGAGTCAACAGGCCGAAAGCTTACCAAAGAAATATTTTACGTGGTGTTTCCACAAAACTTATTTATAATGGCAGACTGTTATCTAGGGGAAGGGGCTGACTGAGGCTGGTCTCAGCAGGAACGGGTTAAGTAATCAAGGCCATAACTAAAGTTTTTTTGGGTATACTGTTTTTTCCTGGAACTTTGCCAGCAATGCATGGATGAGAGGAAAACAATTCCATGCTGAAAAAATGCAGATTTCATATTGTTTTTGGGTGATCTTTTTAGGCACCCATACCAGGAAAACAAGTATCAAAAAGCATCTTGATATGGCCCTAATAGTTACTTAGTTTCGTACCTTTATTTTTGTATAATATACTGTAGTTAATATTTTAGATGTTTTAAAAAAATAAGTTGACAATGGTAATAATGAAATATATCTAATTGTAAGATTAACTTAAATTTATTCAGAGTATTTGAGTAACTTAAATTTATCCAAAGATTATTTAATGATTGAGTCGGTTTTCTTTGATGTACTGTGGGCTGTATATAGCATACAGCCCTATGAATACTAATTAGATAAGAAATTAAGAAAAAACTAGGAAAATATTTTGTCCAAGGTGAAAAAAATTGACAAAACTTTGTTGGAAAACCCCCCCAATCATGAAATAAGTCAGATAAATCTCTTGGACGTGGGATGTATGCGATATACAGCCCTGTGTCCAAGGGCTCAGACACACTGTATATCGCATACATCCCCACATTCAAGGGATTTATCTCTTACAGACCTTACATATTCATATTATACAAATTAAAACAAGATACTTTCCTTATTATCCATTAATTTCTCTGTATTTCCTGTGGTCAACAATATAGTAGGCTTTTCAGTAGTACCAGCTGGTTCTTCTTTAATAATCCCAATAACAATGAGATGGTAGATCAACCTTTGCAGTTGTTTCCTTCCATTTCTTTGCTTGTAGTAAGGCTTTGCGGATCCAAATCCATGGGCTACATCTAATGACAAAGCTTTGAGTTCAGCTGCTGATGACCCAAGCAAAAATTGGGAAAGAAGGAGAACATTTACTTTTTCCTGCACTTCTTTAATAGTTAGGAGACTTTGGATGATTATCTGAGAAATGACTGTGCAGTCTTTAGATGACTGTACATAATTTCCAGTGCAAATGTCACAATGTTCCTCACAGTTGGGTACAACTTCTTCAAAATATGACAAGATAGACTTATGACGGCAAGTACCAATGTCACAGTAGTTAACCATTTGATTCATCAAGTTGTAGGCCTACTTGTATTCTTGATACTCTCTGTCTTCGATTTGAAGTATATTGTGCAGATGGAATGATCTGTCTTCATGCTTGAAGAACAATGTGCACACTGCAGGCAGTCCATCCCTTCCTGCACGGCCAATCTCTTGACAGTAGTCTTCGATACTTTCAGAGAAGGACATGTGAAGTACAAATCTCACATCTTTTTGGTCAATACCCATGCCAAATGATTTGGTAGCACAAATCACTTGGGCAAGACCACTAGCCCAGGTGCGTTCATGCTTTTTTCTATCAAAATCTATAAGCGCACCATGAACAAAAACGGAATTGATATTAGCAGACTTTAGTTCATGTGCAAGATCAACAGTGTCTTTTCGTCGTGCACAATAAACAATGCCACGCTGTCCTTGACAATGCTGGTTGATGAAGTCAGCAATTTGCTTCTTTGGCTTGTTTGTTTTTGGCAGTACTTGTAAGAGCAAATTTCTTCGTGAACTTGTTACCTGTATTATCTCAGGCGAAACCATCTTTAGTGTGGTTATTATGTTGGTCTGGACTGGAACCTTAAAATCCTTTAGTAAACCAAGTTTAAGGTAATCTGGACGGAATGCTTGCCCCAAAACATCTATGCAATGTGCTTCATCCACAGCGATAAAGTTCAAATTTCCAGCATCATTCCACTTCTTGAGAACAATGAGCAGTTTATTTGAAACAATACACTCAGGACTAGTAAATAGGATAGCATAGGGTAGGTCTTGCCGACAAAGAGCATTGACCACAAACTCCATCTCGGTGTCTGTAAGGAATGAGTTGAAAAAAAAAGCTGGAACTTGTTTTTGTCTAAGCTTTTCTGCCTGTTCCTCCATAATGAATTTCAAAGGCTCAATAACGACAGTGAGTCCTCGATTCAGTACAGCAGCCAATGTATAAATTAAACTTTTTCCACCTCCAGTTGGTATAAGGGTTAGTGTGTCTTTCCCTTGCAATATCGACTGAAGTGGCTCTAATTGCCCAACCCGAAATGAGTCATAGCCATACATCTCTTTTAAAACAAACAATTCTATACCATTTTGGTTGACAGGTAAGTTGATTGGGGTCGTAGTTGTCTGGAAATGCTGTAATACAGGAGTTGGTAATGCGGTGACAGGCATTTTCTAAAACACAAAATTATGTTAAATGTACGCTAAAATTACTCTCATCAAGGGCTCCGCTCAAACGTTTAAAAACTGACAATAAATAGATAAAAACTGACATGCAGCAGTCGAAACATACAGAAAACACAAGGTCAAGGAAAAACAAACCCACTCACCGTTTTGAAATAGATTGCTTCTGCATAAATTTTTTCATGTGATCGCCACAATTGATATGTACAGCTCATTGATCTATTCCAGACATTGACTTTCATTCCTTCACCACTGTCCTCTAACTTTGGCAAGGAAACTTTATGGTCTAGATATAGGCCAAACAATTTCGCAGCTTCTTTATCATTCAAACAAACCAAATCCATACGCTCTCCGTCTCCTTCAACTGTGAAAATTTGGTAATTTTCAAGGCCCTGTAAATGATAAATTGTTATTTTAAATAGCTGCTGTAATAGTTCCAGAAAAGTCAACGAAAGTGGTGTACCTACCGATTTGTTTCTCAGTTCAGAAAGAGTCAGGAGATTTTGCCAAGTTTCTGAAGCAGCATATCCACGCAATGCACCAACTCCCTCTTTCACTGTCATATCGTTGAATTCTAACGTTTTATGCATTGTTCTATAATGCTGGTGAAGCCCATTACGCGAGTAAGTAGCCCGGTTTTGACTACAACAAACAGGACAACAAGATTTTCCGCTCCGCCAAGCTACAAGAAAATCTCTACGTGGACACGAATTATTCAGATTATAAACGTACGCCATCTTGCTCTCTCGAATATATCACAGCAGATTACACCCCCCGGTTTGGCGCCATGTTTGGCCACAAATCTGGCAGAGGCTTCTCCGCTCTCCTCTCTCCGCTCCCCTCGCCCGCGTTCCGATTTTCAGCGGTTTTATTTACTCCCCATTACCCTCTACCGCATTACTCTCCTGCAAAGACCCTATATACTGAAGAGCTCAAAAAAGCTCTAGAAGCCTCTGCGGAGGAGAGAGTGGGAGCAGTGCTTCCACTTGGATGGAAATTTTGGCATTTGGAAGGAAGAAAAAAAGGAAATAAAATTTGGAAGGAAATTGGAAGGAAATTTTGTCATATGGAAGGAAAATGGAAGGAAATTTTGAAATTCAAACATTTTCAGTAATTAAAAGTTGATGAAACTGCTTATTTTTTACTTTCGGGTTCAAAAACGTGTATAAATTAAAAACACGAGTAGTAATATATGATGCGCGGGGATGCGTGGGGTTAAATAGGGTTTTAAGCGGAAGACTGTTACACAAATAGCGCAGACTCGATGTTTGCAATTTCTATTTTCTAGCCATTTACTAGACTGTACCCAGTCCCTCTTGATGACGGCGCGCGGGAGAGAAAAGGAGGGACTGTGGACAAAGTCGTTGAAGTTGCGTTTGTCCTAGGCTCCGCCCAGCTATTTTTTTTTAATTTTAAAATTAAAGAACTTCTCAATATTATTCCTTAGATTGAGTTTATAATTTTACTTAACGTAGAACCAGTCCCACATATAACCAAATTATATATATTTGAATATGACAAAAATATTGATTCAAACAATGTGAAGATCGGATGTCTGTGAGAAAATGTATAAGCGATATCGAACGCTGTCCTTCCCTATTTATATTCGACAACTGAAATTATAATTTTACTACTCAATGCGTCCTGGAGTTTTTGACACTTTAAAGTTTAATTAAACGTTATAATTTCGTAACAAAAATGTTTCCAGTACCTTGCGGTTTATTTTGATATGCAATTTGTTACAGACGTGTCGTCGGATGAAGAGATATTCGAACGCGGCTTTCTTGTTTACGCGGTGTTTATGTTCGTCGAGACAAAAGTTCGTTGTCCCTTGGCGAAATCAGAAATGTATTATCTGATATCAGATAAACGTCGCTGTATATTACAAAACAAAACCTGCGGGCGATATTCTGTTCTACGAGTTTTGTTGTCGCAAACCCGCTATAATTAGGTCTAAACTTTACAGACTAAACTCTGGATCACGCAGATGTCAACAAACATTACCACATTCTCTGATCTGTTAATTCTGTGAAGAGTTTCTCTATCTATATTCTATAGTGATTTTCATTGAGTGACTTATCACATTCGCAATAAATCAGTTGACAGGAAGTAAACAATTTTCATATATTTCTCGTACGTGATTGGCTCATGTCATAATTGAGAAAAGGGGGTGGAATCTTTTTCTGAATAGCATGGCGGCAGGCGTTTCCTCAGCTCGCCTCGCCCCTCCCACTACTGAAATGCCTGCACTGCAGGCTAGGTCCTTACTGGACCTCTAGAGAGAACAGTTTAGATATAACTGATAGAGTTTTCCAGTATAAATAAAGTCAGTTTAGTTTACTCAGGTTTTCTTCTGTAGTAACACGTACTGGATCAATGAAAGATGGTCCTTACTGGACCTCTAGAGATAACAGTTTAGATATAACTGATAGAGTTATCCAGTGTAAATAAAGTTAGTTTAGTTTACTCTGGTTTCCTTCTGTAGTAACACTGGATTAATGAGAGATGGTCCTTACTGGACCTCTAGAGAGAACAGTTTAGATATGACTGATAGAGTTATCCAGTAGAAATAAAGTTAGTTTAGTTTACTCTGGTTTCCTTCTGTAGTAACACTGGATTAATGAGAGATGGTCCTTACTGGACCTCTAGAGAGAACAGTTTAGATATGACTGATAGAGTTATCCAGTATAAATAAAGTTAGTTTAGTTTACTCTGGTTTCCTTCTGTAGTAACACTGGATTAATGAGAGATGGTCCTTACCTGACCTCTCCTGTTGAACTAGTATCCTACTTTGCTCGCTCATAAGATATCATGGTCAACACTCAAAACTAATTCCATATTTCCACACACCATGTATTTATTATTCACTATGTAACCAAAACGCCTTGAAATAATTTTAAGGCAAATGTTTAAAATTTTAGTATTAGCTTAGTTAGAAAAGATTTAAAAGTGGATTTATTGCCGAAATTTAAGTTGTTGCAGTTTACATTACCTGGCCTGGCGATTCGTTTGCAGGCATACCGGACAATTAAAAACTTCATCTTCCTTGTGGCACATGAAGTAGTGGCCAAAAAATTCTTATCTTTAAAAGAACACCGAGTATTTCCGTTGCATTTTTCTTGCATAATATTGGTTATGTTTTTTGTGGTACATTCTGTCTTCTCTGGATCAAATACAGCTGGAATGCCTTTACCATGCAGTAGGCCATAGTTGGCCCACGTAACTTGAATGGCGTAGTCTGTTGAACAGCTAATAGTTCTTTTTTCCGTCGATTGCCTAAATTTGTACTGATAAACTACAAAATGCAATAAAAAATAGGAGTTAAAACGAAACAAAACAAAACAAAATGTGTTCTTTTCACTTGGAAAAATCTTGGGCGCCGACCCCAACGTCAATTCCACAATACACAACTTCAATTTAAAGAGTGACGTTTGTTTTCACCTTGGCTCAAACTTATATATTAACAGCTAGAATTCTCGTCAGTTGTTGCTTTCAAACAATGCAAAAAATAAAGAATTCAGCTTACCATATGTAAGGTGTTGGCAATTCTCGTTACTAGTACAAAGTGTCTTAGGCAGTTTGACTGATTCGTTTTGTTTAGGTTCAGAAGAATCAAAACCTCCTATGCAAACATCTAGAGCTCGTATTGTATAATATTTCAAGTTTCCGTTATCAGCTATTTTGAATTTTAAGAAGTTGTTTGTACATTCGTAGTTATTTCCCAGATAAAGTTCCCCGTTATCTCCAGGATCAGTTGGTTTTCCGCCTCGTGGTAAAATACATAGTCCAGAAGCTATGTGAAATGTTGGATAATCATTGGATACTAGGAAGACAGCGTTTCTACTGTGACACTTTGACGACCAGATCAACGAAGTGCCATCCTCAGTTCGACCATCTTTAGGATAAACACATAAGCCATTGGAATGTTGGATAGGACCACCAGCAGCGTCTAGAAAGTTAGAAATAATATAAAACAACGGTACCTGTGTGGGCACCACCTCTCATTGACGAGAACTAAAGTTAAGCCCTGTTAGATGGGGTTAGTACATGGATAAGTGCTTGGAACTCATGTGAGTAGAGTTGTTGGTTCTCTCCTGTGTCACGAAGGGTTTTCACCGAGTTCCCCTCGGTGAAAAACCCTCGGTGAAAAACCTTCGTGACACAGGAGAGAAGGAACAACTCTACTCACATGAGTTCCAGATACAATAGCTGCTAATGAGATTCCCCGGTTTTCCTCCCTCCACAAAATCAACTTTGGCTTTATCAATTTTAGCTAAGCCTCGCGATTAGACACTCAAATATATAAGATATTGTGGAAATTCTTCTTTGTTCTGTTATCTCAGAAGAGCAATTGATGTACGTATTCTTAGTTAGCACTGTTGGAGGAACTTTAACAAAAGAATCTCATTAGCAGCTATTGTATTTGGAGTATGTTTTCCTCCAACATGGCCGCCGTATCTTTGTCTTCTAAATTTCAAGGAAGTGATTTCAAACCACTAATTGTTTCGTGCAGGAGTTAGGCTTGATTTCCAGTCAGGAAAATGGGAAGAAAGAACGGCATGTACATTACAAATTTCTGACAATCATTGCGGTGAAAAGTAACTAGTTAAAGTCTACCTTTACTTGGGAAGTAGCATTGGGGACGCTTGGAAGTTGGGTCTCGAACTGAATCATCGTAGCAGCAGTTTATTGATTCACACTGGTCTTTACTTTTGATATTATAACCACATTCAAACCTCTCTGATTCAGGTATATTACACGAAGACACTAAAAAACAGAACAATTCTTCAAAATATGTCTCGTATACCATCTCCATTTATACGCTAACCCGTAGTCTCTATGCATACATGTTTCTATCGGTTGTTGTTCATGAGCTATTAGAGGAGTAACGCATTGATCATTTCAAATCACGTCAGATAACTTGATTACTCTTCTTCCATGCGCAAAAATCCTGTAAGATAGACACACCGCTCCATCTAAAACATTGCCTACGCCGTGCTATTTTACTCAAAAAATAATAATCTTAGTTTGCAAGCAGGACTCAAACTCAGAACCCGCTTATGAATTCAGGACTGATTTTAGAAAGAGTAAAATAGTTTGAAGAACATTTACACCTAATTATTCCTTTATCGTATCACAAAATATTACAAGGTACTTGACGATCAGAATGAAAATAATCAGCGACTAAGAACAACTCACCTTCGGACACAAACTTCAAGAACAACAAAATAAGGAGTTTTCGCTGGAAGAAATCCATTATTAGTTCGCTTTTGTTCTGTTATGCCATCAAACTTTAATAAAAACAAATTTCAGTGTTTTCCTCAGCGAATATACTCAAACAATACACAGAGCTGTGTTCATTAATGATTCCCCTCTTAATTCCTTCTCCTTCCTTCTTCATGAAGCAACGAAGTGTGGCAAGGTTTAAATTTCCGTGTTAGAAAACCACGCGCTTTTAAGAGCAATGTGACAGACTTTTATTCAACATTATCAAACTAATTAATAATTCAGAAGATAAAAACAAAGGGAATTAGTACCAAGACGGAGTTTGGACATCCGAGGAAGAAATTACATAAATTAAGCCAACTTTCATCTCGAAGTTGGTTAAAAACCTTTGGTCTACGGCTTCGTTTTTCAACGCACTTCTCGGGCTTGGATATCGGATGAAACACTCTTCCTCGTGTTTCATCTATTACATGATACTTTTTTATTTTCGTTTTTAAAAGGAATATTTAATGCCATTTCTCTAAAAACATCATTAGGTATAATGTTTAATATAATATATTACAGTATTATAAAAGTTTAGTAGAATAAAACTAATTAAATAGCGATGTAATGGCATTTTTAGTTCTCATGCTGGAAAACTACCTGTTGGGGGTTAGGGTCAGAAAACTATATAGGCATTTCCCCCCTGAAAATGACCCGTCCGGAAATGCTATCATCCAAAAATGTAAACTAGGGATGCTGACCTACATCGCCATGAACATTAGCCTTTGTTCCAGCAAATGGTACCAATCGATCAATTTTGGGATGCTGGCTCATGCACTAATTTAATGGTGGTAATGTCGGGAGAAGAATTGGGTATATTAATAAGTAATAACATGGCATTGAGGTTGATTAGTGATTAAATTGTACCCGAAAGCCGAGGGAGGTTTAGTAAAAACCCGAGGGCGAAGCCCGATGAACTTTTTTACTAAACCTCACGAGGCTCGAGGGACATTTAATCACTAATCAACCAAAATGCCAAGCTATCACTTTGTAATATTACGGTTTCCGACGAAGAAGGAGAGTAAAACAAGAACGCTTTTGGCGGAATCAATAACTTCAGAGTGAAAAAAAATTGAGTTGTGATTAATACTATTTGTTAGTTGTTATATGCTTTTATTATATGACACAAGCTACTTCCGGTGAAATAGCGTGCTCTGATTGGATGAGACAAGTCACGTGCCGGTCCGTAATTTCCCGGTAATGGACTGGTCCGGATTACGGATTTGGTTAGCCATTTTGTTTACAAAGCCCGTACAACGAAAGGAAACTTTGAAAAGCCGCAAAAAATTGAATGAATTTAGTAAACTAAGCACTAAATCGTGTATGAGTTGGACGATGAACAGTCTAAAAGAGAGCCTTACTATCATGAAAGCAATAGAAGAACAAGAACAAGATTGAAAATGACGATTCTATATCACGCTATACGTATGTAAAGTATGTTGTTTAAAAAAGCCATGCCATATAATAAACCTCTTATTAACCTCGACCGCTTGGTCATTACGGGAAATATCAGACCTTGGTCTTTTATTTACGAACCTCGCCCCATGGGCTCGGTCCG
>JAWNZC010000039.1:305000-389473 GCA_035771165.1 Paragorgia papillata
GTAATACCAACCTCTAATGGAAGGCTAGCCTTCCTGCTCTCACGTAGATGGAAAAGTCTCTTATTAGCTTTCTTTATTGTTTCTTGCACATGAGTGTTCCACTTAAGGTCGTCTTGGCAGAAAACACCCAGGAGCTTAAAACTGCTTACACGTTCCAGTGGTTTACCCTCGATTGTTAAGTTATCTGGGGCTGGCACATCCCTAAAACTTATCCACATTTCCTTGGTTTTGGTGGAATTTAAAACCATCTTGTTTTCTTGAGACCAAGACTGTACGCTGTCATGCAAGGAACACTTGCATTTGACTTGGATGATTAGCCGAGACGGCTTCGTATGAGGTGCAGTCATCTGCATACTTACAAATACCAATGCAGTCCCTAATATCATGCGGAATAGCATCCTCCAGGTCATTGACATGGACACTGAACAGGGATGGTGAGATTACCGAGCCTTGTGGTACTCCAGCTGGGCATGCGGCGATCTTGGAGATTGCACCAGGAAGTCTCACCTGCTGGGTTCTGTCGCTAAGAAAATCACGAATCCACTCCCAGAAGCCAGTACAGATATTAGTTAAGGCTAGTTTAGCAAGTAAGGTGCCGTGATCAACACGGTCAAACACCTTGCTAAAGTCCAAAAACAAGGCATGTACTCCCTTTCGGCCAGCACGTGTATTGTCTGTTGAATCATACCAAGACTGAGTAATATCCGCGAGGGCTGAGACGGTGGACCGTTTCTCGGTAAATGCATGCTGATTATGACGTATTCCAAGATCTTTGCTGTTTAATTGTAGCTGGATTTTTTCCAGAACCTTTGCCATCTGAGGAAGAACTGATATCTGCCTATAATCGGTATCAATGCACGTCGGGTGTTGGACCTTCGCAACCGGCCTAACCAAGGCATGCTTGTATTGCTTTGGGTAGGTGCGTTGCTCGATGCTAGCTGAGACAATGTCATGAACGACAACAGCTAATTCCTCGTGGTATTTCTTTAAAAGCCAAGCAGGAATACCGTCACTACCAATGGATTTTTTAGGATTTAACTTTTTGAGAACGGACTTAACCTGGCCAATGCTGGGAAGAGGAGGAAGTGAGACACGTAATGTAGTAGGTAATTCATCAGGGACAGTAGATGTTAGATTATTCGTAGATGTAAATACCTCTTGTAGTTTATCTGCAATTGTTGTCAGGTCGTCAGAACAGGGTACCTGGAGTAAGTTAGAAGAAGAGGGAGAAGAAGCCCCAGTTAATGCAGTAATCTCTCTGTACCATCTGCCAGGGTCCGTTTTGCGGTGACATGCTGCCTTGCTTTTGTAAAATTTTTGCTTTTGCAGCGACTACAAGGCTTGCGACTTCGCTGCACAGCGCCTGATAACTTAGCATATCATTCCTCGTGTAAGCTCGCTGCCGTTTCTGGATGGCGGTTTTCATCTGAAAAGTCATCCGTGGCTTGTCCGATGGGTGTGTGCGAATACTTTTGATTAGCATTGTGGTGTCAAGAATGTTCGTCAAAGTATCGGTGAAAATCGCAACTTTGTCATCAACTGAAGTAGATCCAATAGTTCTTCCCCAGTTCTCACCATTTAGTGCAAGAGAAAGCGCCGCAAAATTTCTGGGCGTCATTTTGCGAATTTTCTTTGTGATTGCGGGTATCCTTGGACGTTCTTTTGCCTCCATAATTAGACACTGATGGTCTGAGTGTCCTAATGGTGGTAGGTGCTTAACATCATCATACAGTGTGTGCATGTTTGTGAGAATCTGGTCTAATACGTTGGCGCCGCGAGTTGGTGCGCGGACACATTTTCTCAAGTTAAACCGTCGACACACAGGGTCTGTGTCCATCTTGTTCAGATCACCACACATAATAATTCCAGCTGATGGACGAGTGAGAAGTGCCCGGTCAAGGCAGCTGGTGAGATACTCGTTCATTTCCTTTTGTTCCGCTTTAGTTTTCCCAGGAGGAAAGTAAATGCTCGCATTAATTATGCAGCTAAACGGCCGTGGTAATCTCTTAGGTCTCAATAATAACCATAGTACCTCATATTCTTCTTTCTCAATGTCGGTCAGACGACTGGTAAGTATGGTGTTATTGACAAAGGCCACAACGCCACCACCAGCGCGATGAACTCGATCTTTACAATATGTTGTGGTATTTGAGTCGGCTGAAATATAGGAGTTGGGAATATCACTCCTCAGCCACGACTCCGTTATTACAGTCAGGTCACTGTTGTTGTTACCAATCACTGTATGAAGCTCATCGATTTTATTCGATATGTGACAGGCATTCGTAAGAAGTATTTTCGGCACACTAGTAAAAGTCTTATTACCCATTTGAACCCGCGTGATATTGTTTTTATTTGCTCCTCTATAATGGTAATTGCTCTTGATGAGCTGGTCACGGCTTGTTGAATATGTCGAAGCGACATGTTGTAGTCCTTGAATTCTAGATCTAACTTTACGTCCTGCTCGATTTAAGCGTTGAGAGTTCATAATTTCGTTTGCTTTGAGACAATCGAAGATTGATGGCGCAATTCTATGGCACTTTACAGGATTTAAGAAACGCATGTAGGCAGAGCCGTATACAACACGTGTGCTCATCATCTCAAGGGAAACACTTGATTTCAAGTAAGGACTTCAGATGTAAAAGATGAGGTATTCCTGAGTAAACCACTTTTAAGAACCCACTCAAAGCTTGTAGGAAAGCTTAAACAGTTGTACCATGCATGTATAGACATCACACAGTCAAATGAATATCAGTTAAAATAACTAAGATTACAGGAGCTAAAAATTGACATGCAGCCATTGACGGCGCTTACATATCTGCATGGGCTTGGGACTCATGCTTCTGTGCCGGATATGAGTAGAGTTGTTAGTGCTCAACCTCCTGTGCTTTGCTGGCTTTACTCTGGGTTCCTTTCTTAAGGTAAAAACACAGCATGGCTAGCATCGACAAAAATCTTGTTCAGCTCTGAATACAAGGTCACTACAAGTACATACAGTAATTATACAACATTGTTTTTACCATAGTAGCTATAGGCATGATTGAATGCAGTAGATACATGCATGTCTGGACATGCCTATTTTTTTAGCTTCTGGAACAAGAAACAGGTTTTATTTGTACTAAATACTCATATTTTAGCCTTATTTAAAAAGTGCAAAAAATGGCCAAAATCGATCAAAAATCAAAGGGGTTAGCCCTTACTTTGTTACCGATTTTGGTCATTTTTTCAACGTTTAAAATACGGTTAAAAACCATAAATTAGCCCAAATAAAGCCTTTTTTTAGCGTCTGGAGCAAGAAAAAGGCTTTATTTGTACTAAATACTTATATTTTACCCTTATTTCAAAAGTGGAAAAATGGCCAAAATCGGTCAAAAAGCAAAGGGGTTAGCCCTTACTTTGTTACCGATTTTGGTCATTTTTTCAACCTTTAAAATAAGGCCAAGAAACGATAAATTAGCCCAAATAAAGCCTTTTTTTAGCTTCTGGAGCAAGAAAGAGGCTTTATTTGTACTAAATACTCATATTTTAGCTTTATTCCAAGTGGAAAAAATGGCCAAAATCGGTCAAAAAGTAAAGGGGTTGTTAGCCTTTACTTTTTTACCGATTTTCGCCATTTTTTCAACCTTTAAAATAAGGTCAAAAAACAACAAATTAGCCCAAATAAAGCCTTTTTTTACCTTCTGGAGCAAGAAAAGGCTTTTTTTGTACTAAATTCTCATATTTTAGCCTTATTTGAAAAGTTTAAAAATGGCCAAAATCGGTCAAAATCTAAAGGGGCTAGTCTTCAGGCTTTTTTTTACCGATTTTGCCCATTTTTTCAACCTTTAAAATACGGTAAAAAACCCGATAAATTATCCCAAATAAAGCCTTTTTTTAGCTTCGGGAGCAAGAAAAAGGCTTTATTTGTACTAAATACTCATATTTTAGCCTTATTTCAAAAGTAGAAAAAATGGCCAATATCGGTCAAAAAGTAAAGGGGTTAGCCTTTACTTTTTTACAGATTTTGGCCATTTTTTCAACCTTTAAAATACGGCCAAAAAACAGTAAATTAGCCCAAATAAAGCTTTTTTTAGCTTCTGGAGCAAGAAAAAGGCTTTTTTTGTACTAAATTCTCATATTTTAGCCTTATTTGAAGTTTAAAAATGGCCAAAATGTGTCAAAAGTTAAAGGGGCTAGTCTTCAGGCTTTTTTACCGATTTTGCCCATTTTTTCAACCTTTAAAATACGGTAAAAAACGGGATAAATTAGCCCAAATAAAGCTTTTTTTTAGCTTCTAGAGCAAGAAACAAGCTTTATTTGTACTAAATACTCATATTTTAGCCTTATTTCCAAAGTAGAAAAAATGGCCAAAATCGGTCAAAAAGTAAAGGGGTTAGCCTTCAGGCTTTTTTACCGATTTTGGTCATTTTTTCAGCCTTTAAAATACGGTCAACAAACGATAAATTAGCTCAAATAAAAACGTTTTTAGCTCCTGAAGCAAGAAAACGGCTTTATTTGTACGAAATGCTCATATTTTAGATATATTATATTAAATATTCATATTTTAGCCTTATTTCAGAAGTGGAAAAAAATGACCAAAATCTGTCAAAAAGTAAAGGGTCTTCACGTCTTCCGGACGACGTCAACGGTCAAAAGATGAGAACAGTTGCTTGAGATTGACTTTAATACAGACACCACGATCATTTTAGCAATACTGAGGCGTTTTGGAAATCATTAATCTTGTCTCAAATATAAAATATAATAGTCAGTTAGCTGTGACTTTCTTTAATTATAAAATTCATGGGGCTTTTTACCCGCCGTCGTCGTCTTAGCATCGTAAGGTCCCCATTAGCGATAGTCGACGACGACATAGTTAGTGGAGGGGGGTGGTTTGGAAGTTCATTAGGCAATGGTCACGTTATTGTGTTCATATTGGAGGAAGGCAATTGGTTGAAGAAAGGAAATTCTATGGACACGTGACGACGAAGGACTACGCAACGAACAAAGGACTTACAACACGTGACGACGAAGGACTGCACTAATTAAACCCGAACGTTGCTATTGGATGACTGCTTCATTATACAGAAAATACAATACGTTCAGTGACCGTGAAATTAGACAAATTGAACAAAACCATAGAATGACTTTTGCTGAGTTTGCAAACCACCCCCCTCCACTAACTATGGCGACAGGCAGCCGAGTGTCAGCTCATAGACAACTCAGTCTAATTGTTTAATACTTTCTCCTCTAACTATAATAACTACTTATTGACCGAGCGTGAGGTCTGTACTAGTGAAATATCGGACCGATGTTTTTTTAGTACGGACCGAGACGAGCGCAGCAAGTTGAGGTCTGTGCAAAAAACAGAGGTCCGATATTTCACTAGTACAGACCGAAAAAGCGAGGTCAATAAGTAGTTTATTATATGGCCATAAATGTTGTGATTTGTGAACGTTCTGTGAAAACTCGACCCATCTTTCTTGCGAACTAAACGAAAATGGCAGACATTTTCCCATTTTTAAAGTCTTTCCGTTGAGCTAGAATCCTGAACTTTCTACCACAAATAGTATTTTTCAATTGCTTTTGTTTGACATATTGCTCAAGATCGTACGTTAAGTAGTTGAATAAAAAATCATCTGAAATTCTAATCCTTGTGAGAAGTAAATGTTATATTATTACGAACAATGTTACGAACGTTTTTGGACATTTTAAAATATTTCACAAAACGTGGAAACTCGAACTATATACATCAAATGAAAGCTTATAAAATTTCTAACAACATACCTGCACGATATATTTCAACAATGAGTAGCTCTGAAATTATAATCCATCTTGTTGCATATACCGACTCCCGAACGGCAGATTCCGCTCTGAGCGGGCGGATACGGGAAATATTCGACCGCTTATGAACCAATCAAATTACAGGAATTCCGTATTCGGACCTCTCAGCGCTGCTGCATATAATTACTATTATTACATTTTCATGTAATTTAGGGCAGAAAACTTTCCTGAGGTTTTAGTTTGTTTCTTCCAACAGTTTGACCAACTGGTTTCCTTAGACTAACATCGTTTATAAGTCGTCCTCAGTTCATGGAAAACTGGTCTAACTGTTTAATTTATTTTTTCTCTATTTAGAACAATTTTTTTTTTTTAAATTTTAATCAGTTTCTAAATTAGCATATTACAGAAATAATTATAATAATTAATTACAATAATAATGCAATTTATGGTCAGTTTAAAACAGAAATCATGTTTCCATAACATAAACCGCCAATACAATACAATAAATCACAATATTACTGACATACGATACAGATACTAATGTTTTTAAAAACAAACAGAAAGTTTAGAAAATAATTATTCGAAAAGAGAGGTATTAGACAAAAATTTATCGAAGTAGAAATTAATAAGCTTTCTCCTAAATCCAAGAAGTGATTCCGACTCTCTAATATGTAATGGTAAAATATTCCATAAACGACACACGCGGACAAAATAAGAATTCTTAAATGCTTCAGTTCTACTAAAGGGGATCTTTAAAGTAAGATAATCAATATTTCTAAGAGGCTTATCACATAAACGAAA
The DNA here is from genome assembly GCA_035771165.1 of Paragorgia papillata. Taxonomy (NCBI): domain Eukaryota; kingdom Metazoa; phylum Cnidaria; class Anthozoa; order Scleralcyonacea; family Coralliidae; genus Paragorgia; species Paragorgia papillata. Next base: position 311,559 of record JAWNZC010000039.1, read on the forward strand.
AGTCACATAGTTAGAAATGTCAACATGACATAAACCCCTAAGGCATTTGAACAAAAAGATGATATCACAAATTTCTCTGCGATAGGCCAACGGAAGCAAGTGCAAGTGATTAAGACGTTCGGGATATGATAGTTCCCTCCCAACAATAAACCTGGTGGCCCTTCGCTGAATGCGTTCAAGTGCTATTATGTTTCTCTTAGTATGTGGTGACCATACCACACTGGCATATTCCAGTCGAGACCTAACCCAAGTAATATATAGCAACTTCTTAATGCTCGAGTCACTGATGTCCTTACAAGAGCGATATAAAACATTCAGCATCTTTTGCGCCTTAGCTGTGGCATAATCAACATGATTATTCCAGCTTAAATTGTGGGTTATAAGAACTCCAAGGTCCTTTTCAACCTCCACACGTTCTAACTTCATATTCCCTAAATAGTAATCTCTTTCAAAAACTGACTTGATACGAGCAATACGCAGTACCTTACACTTCTTAACGTTAAATTCCATACCCCAGGTAGATGCCCATTTGCGCAAATTAGTGAGGTCATTCTGTAATTTGATTCCATCATCCTGACCAAGAATTAAGCGGAAACATTTGGAATCATCCGCAAAAAGCGGCAAGGATGTGCCCTGTGATATTGAACTAGGCATATCATTTATGAATATCAAAAACAACAGGGGTCCTAATATGGACCCCTGAGGAACTCCAGACATTACAGGTAAGAAAGTGGACTTCTCACCGTTAATTATAACTCTGTGCCTTCTACCAGTCAGGTAGGACCGGAACCATGACAGTAGCGAGCCCTTAATGCCAAGGCATTCAAGCTTGATCAGTAATCTTTCGTGAGGAACCCTGTCAAAGGCCTTTGAGAAATCAAGGTAGATAACATCGACCTGTTGCTTTTTTTCGAGAGCCAAAGAGAAATGATGAACTACTTGAGTCAGCTGGGTAACAGTAGATTTACCAGGCAAGAAGCCATGCTGCCACTCAGTGAGATGTGGGGAGACAAAGACATACGTGTGATGGAAAACTTGCTTCTCAAATAATTTCGACAAAACATCCAAAAGAGATATTCCTCTATAATTGAGCACTTGTGACTTTGCCTCACTTTTGTAAATAGGAACTAAGTTAGCATCCTTCCATTTCTCAGGAAATTGCCCCAGATTTAATGACATATTAAACAGTTCGCACAAAGATGGTGCGATTTCGTCAGCACAGGCACGTAATAATTTTAGAGATATACCCAAAGAAGCTTTAGTAACATCAAGTGATTTGAGTTCATTAAGCACACTCTCATTGCTAACAATAAAACCCATAAGCTCAGATTCAACACCATAATTAGGAATTGGCAGAGAATTAATATCTGACATATCTGGTGGAACAAAAACAGAGTGAAAGTAGGCATTAAATAAATTCGCCTGATCTAATGGCTTAGACGCATGTACTGAACCGTATTCGACAACTCCGGGGATACTATTTGAATTAGTAATGAACTTGTAGTATTTCCAAAATTTACGCGGATTAACCTTAAGAGAATCACCAAGATCGTTTAAGTGACTACGCTTCTTGAACTTAATAAGTTTCTTGACTTGATGTCTAATATTGCGAAACTTAGCCCATTGATGAATAGAGTCGTTCTTCTTCGCTTTGCGTCTAATTCTGTTTTTCTTCCTCAACAATTTCATTACTTCACCGTCGATCCACGGTGGTCTATTTGCGTCTTTAATAATTATCTTGGGAACAAATTCGTCAATGCATGTTAACAATAGATCTTCCCAACAAGCAAGGCTGCTGTCAATGTCACCTTCCACATTAGCTGTGTCCCATGGGAGTGATCTCAATGTTGACTTTAAAACCGCATAAATCAGCTTGTTTAATATTATAAACAGTACGCCGATGTTTTTTTAAGCGATTTGTTCTGATAAGTAAAGAAAAGGCAACCACATAGTGGTCTGAGAGTATAAGGTCAGCGTTTACATTGACATCAGATATTTCATCAGGATAATTACTTAGGATTAAATCCAAGATAGCCTGGTTGCCGTTGGAAACTCTGGTAGGATCCGTGACTACTTGAGTGAGATAATTCGTGTTAATTAAGTCGCAGAATTCGGTTCCGAAAGCAGAATTTTCAGTATCAGTTACAACATCCCAATCAATGTGTGGCATATTGAAGTCACCAAGTATACACAGCCTGTTGGACTCACCATGCAAGTTATTCAGCATTGTTCCAAAATAATCAATGAATAAAGTACAATCCGGTGGACGATAGCAAACACAAAGGGTAACTTTCACGCTGTTAGAAGGATAAAATTTCACAAACCAGTATTTCAGAGTTCGGGGGTTCAAGATCTGGTCTTCTGAATGCTAAGATGTCAGCCTTGATTGCTAGTAAGACTCCACCACCTCTCCGGTTTCCCTCTCTGTCCCTTCTAAAGATATTGTAGTTGTCAGTAGGAAGGATTTCATTATCAAAGTAATCGGACCTTAACCACGTCTCCGTCACAGCAACCACATCCAAATTATTCCCATAAACCAGGCCTTGAAATTCAATAAGTTTGTTACATAAGGAGCGGCTATTGAGAAGAGCACAGCGAAGACCATTACTGCTCTTGGAAGCCAAGGCATTCAATCCCCCTAAACAGGCAACAGGTGTAGACGATGTAGATTCATCGATATTTCCAGCAATTGTAAAATTAGAATTAGACACAGGACTACTGTTTGTTGACTCCACAGATGGTAAAATACAATCATTACAAATCCACTGAGATGTAGACAAATTTGCGAGACCGTTGTATTCAGCCGACGATTTGCCAATACACCTTGCATGAAACCAAGTGATACACCGGTGGCATTGAATAGCTCGCCGACGACAGCTCTTGGAACATAAACCACACAAGTCTGTTATTGGGCCCGGATTTCGTTCTAAATCTCCAGCCATATACAGCAGACACAGAGAAAATCCCGTTTGTTTAAACAGTCGAAGGCCAGTTAAAACGGCCAGCTTCAAAGACAACGAATTCCGAGTGCGACATCGAGCAGACATTCGAAGTGGTCGATTAAAGTTGATATGTGGCGTAGATAGAATAATTCCTTGAAGCAACTTGTTCGCAGGGAAGTTATAAACAGCTTGGCGTTGTTTCAGGTTGCCAAAAAGCAGATATAAGTAAAGGACAGCAATTAACTGCCGGAGCCCTAACTTAACACAACCATCCGCCATTGTGCTCTTGGTAATGAAAGCTCTTGAACCATCCGCCATTGTGCTCTTGGAACCGCGTGATAATCTAAATAAAAACTATTACATTATATTATATTATATTAAAGGTCAATTCAAGGCAAATTATTTTCCCGCCTTGTTATAATGTGCCAAAGTATGGAGAATACGAATATGATGATAAAAAATGGAAGCAAACCGTACTTTTTGTTGATTTCTGAATTTTTTAACGAATTATTCTAAAAAAAGCCGTGTTGTATAAAGAGTTTGGCACTAGCAAGTTTGTGACCAGTCCTGGGTAAAGCATTTTTCTTCCTGGCAGCAAAATCCAAAAATAAATATTTCCTGCTAAACTAAATTAACGATTTCCTGCCTGATAGAATTTTTCAATTTTATAAGTTGTGAACCACCAGACTTGCAAGTTTGTATCTCAAAACCATAATTTATCTGAATGTGGTATCTATACATACTTTGAAATAGCGATAATACAAGTACTAGCGTCAAAAATCGAAATGCTGAAACAGTTGAATAAGATAAAAGCAGCTTGCATTCTTGCGCATGCACAATGACAGCTGCAGCCTGCAACAGCAACACTGAAATGTTTCATTGTTTTCTAGAACAAATCGTTGCGTCATTTGCGCAAGGATATACGAAACTTAGACAGGTTAAGGTCATGTAATAAACCTCCAAAACACTTTCGAATTGTTTACAAATCGCCGCTGGGTTTGGCAAGAATATAGAAAGATGAGTCATCGAACATGAAACTTGATATTCGATCAAAAAGTGATGCCCATCAAAATTGTGTGATTGTGTGACCGTGACGCTTTTCGATTTTTTGAAGAATAGGAAATTTATCTTTAAACTTTGACTTGGATTAAAAAACCTAACAAATATTTCCCGCAAGATACAAAACATTTCCTGCGAAAAACTTTTACAAAAAATTTCCTGGCAGCGGCCAGACATTTTCCAGCACTGTTTGTGACGTAAACAGTTGAACATGGACCATTGAAATCATAAGAAAAGCTGATTTATGATGAATATAACTTGTGCAAGTTTCCAACCGCACATGTATTAAAGTATTTGACACTTTTAGAGTGCGTTTACTTTAATGGATCGTAAAATCGTTCCTCCGTTTACGTCACACACTTGCTAGTGCCAGACTCTATACAACACGGCTTTTTATGAAAATACTTAAAAATTCGTCGATTCAACATCCCAAAATCAGCGGGGGGAAATTTCAATTCAATTTTTCCCCATCATATTCGGATTCTACGTGCTTTAATACGTATATAAAGCGAAAAATGTAATTTGCCTTGAGTTGGCCTTTAAAGTGCTTATGAAACGAAAATTAAGTTTGTCTATTTGAAAGTACTTTTGAAATGACTTTTGGAGTGACATCTTTTGCTGTTTTTTGTCTCCTTGCTTCGTTGTTGAGATATTTCAGTTTGTTTGATATGTGAAACTATATAACCAGTGACATCACAACGTGCATAATGACTTACCGGGAAAGGTTATATATCTTTGCTATTATTAAACGGAGTCAGTTGAAAATTTATATTTTTGTTTTTGTAAGGGAAAACACACACAAAATTGCTTCAAAGTGATTCCGTTTGATAATAGCAAAGATATATAACCTTTTCCAGTTAAGTCATTATGCACGTTGTGATGTCACTGGTTAGTTTCGCTTATAAAACAAACTGTGATATCTTAAAAACAAAGCAAGGAAACAAAAAACTGCAAAAGATGATACTTTGTCATTTTAAAAGTACTTTCAAATAAGACAAACTTAAAGGATGAGTGTCCAGCTAATGCCTTGCGCGCTCACAATGCACCCTCGCGGCCATTTTTCGGGCCACGAAATTCAACAAGTGAAGCAATCCCTTGATATCTGAGCAATCCTTGCAGTAAATTACTCAATTTATGTTTTTCACGAGAGCAAAGATGACTTAATAAGTAGTTATTGTCATATTTTTGATAATATTTGATAAAGTCGTTTGAATCGATTTGTAGCGATGTCTGACTCAGAATTTGTCGAAAATAATTATAAACGACACTCCACGAATCTGTAATTTAATCTGCCTTTCGACATATATATTATTTCGCACTTTACAGACTGCATATTAAATGCATATTAAACACTTCTGTATGCTGTATACACGCTCCACGTTTCTGACGTATTTCTGCATAGCCTATTCGAAGGGAAAGGAGCCTACAACTACAAACAAAACACTGCGATAAATTGCAGTATTGCATTTGAAAATTAAACGCCAGAGAACAAGAGCGCTTAATCAAAACAAATCCTAATCGGAGATGCAATCCAACAGGTAAACCACTTCTAAACAAGTATTAATACGTCTTATTGAAATGACAAAACTTTGATTCTAGCTAGCTCTTATTAATGGCATCTAATTTAGTGTCTACGTTTAGTTACGATCTCTTGTCTGGCTTTCGTTTGGTTTTGTAAGAAACGCCGATCGACGAATACTTGTCTCGAAATACAACTCTACGGCCCTCTGAGTGTAATCAAATATTATCAAAAATATGACAATAACTACTTACTAAATCATCTTTGCTCTCACGAAAAACATAAATTGAGTAATTTACTGCAATGATTGCTCAGATATCGAGGGATTGCTTCACTTGTTGAATTTCGTGGCCGCGAGGGTGCTTGTGAGCGCGCAAGGCATTAGCTGGACACTCATCCTTTAATTTTCGTTTCATAGGCACTTTAAACACGGAGCGAGCGCATAAGTACTGGCTGAGTACCTCAGACAATCCTGGCCAAACGCATCTGATTGGTCCACACAGCTAAAATTACTTCCGGCCTTACCGAGGAACTTTGGCTGAAGAGTGAAGACTGAAGAGTGGAGCTTTTGTGAGACGTTTTGTTTACTGTTTTTAAATTAAACTTGCCGCTTTCCAAACGTCGAATTTGTCTTTTTCAAGTGTAACACATCATTTTGAGTAGAAAGACAGAAAAATTACGCCTTCAATAAGTCGAAACAAAACTAAGGTGAGGAAAAACCGTACGAAAAACAACAAAACAATTATGCGACAGAAACTGTACGAAGACATCTGAAACTTTGTTCCTTTTATGCAACAAAAATAATGCGTATATTAAGCTATGCTATCGAAAACAATTAGTACAGCAATGCATGGGCACAGACAATGTATGAGTATATATGTACATGTAGTTGAAACTTATTGTTCTTTAGTAGGTCTCCAGTTTCCTATTAAAATGAAAACATGTTTTAAAATGACAAATGTTCGAGCGTGCGGAAATATGTCAACACAAAGAGCAAAAACAGTTTTAATAGTGATCATGACGAAAGATTTTAGCAACAAACTTTGATATTAAATTAACTCCTATCTGCAGAACTGTCCGGTTTTAAGGCATGCAGCCGGTAAAAAATCTTGAATCCTTGCCAGACACAACAAAATGCACAAGCAAAAAGACCAGCGAGAACAAGAAACCAGTCATTAGCTTAGGCAACATTTCAGTTCAAAATTTGAGTAGACCGTGTCGATTTAGGCATAAGACATTTCAGAAACTTAAGCTTAATAAACAATAGAAATAATGAGAAAAAAACAAAAAGCCATATGCATTCAATTCGCTAAAAAAGTTAGCCGTCTAGCAATGGAACGTTTGTAGCGTCTCACCGTTTTTCTTGTTGAATGCAGATGTCTGTATTCTTCGCTTTTTTTTCTTCATATATTCCGTCCTTGTAATTATAAGACCCTTTTATGTACACCAAGAATGTTGATAATGAATATCTCCATGTAGATCTCTGAACATCATCTCACTTTTCAACGACGATTTGACGAGGCAAACAACTTTGTTTTTGCACGACCGACAGTAAAAGTAGGGAACCCAGTAAATGTGTCTGGAAAGCCAGACACTAGAATGGCTTCTTAAAAGTTCTCAATTATTTGTGCCGATTTATTGACTTGCAAAAAGCAAAGTTCATATATATATGTCATTTATTCTCTTCGTTTAAATGGTCTGTTTTAGTTAAATATCAAAGTATTGTCTTTTATGTGGAACTCTATTTTAAAAAAAGGCGAAAGACAAAGCAGCTATAACTTACGTGACCTTCAAACATCGTTTGAAAGCAAGGTCATATATATATTTTACAAATTTATTGACCAAACAAATTTAATCACTTCAGAATTGTTTTTATCTAAGACACTTATGCTTCTCTTTACAATTTACGTAGATAATTGAAAAGGTAAAAAGGTTATAAATACAAGATAATTCTCAAAACTTCACCAGCTCACTGACTTGTTGTTGACTTGGCTGTTGACATTTCAAACTGTCAGTGCGTAGCCGGGGGGGACCCTTTTATACGCTCGCTCCGTGTTTAAAGGGTATTGGCAATAAAAATTAAGTTTATCTCATTTGAAAGAACTCGTCGAATGATATAAGAAGACCTTTTACATTTTTTTCGTATCTGTTTTGGTTTTGGAAATATTTCGACCAAAGACAGCATGCCGTCCACCATCTTGGAATTATTTTCGATATGCAAAATTATGCATGTGACGACATAAGCATGGTAAAGTGAAATTTTTATCTTGCCAACCTGATGACATTATGAGCTAGAAACTCGATTTTGTTGCGCTATTTCCATTTTATCTACTGTAGATTCTAAGTTGGGTTCCGTTGAACAACCAGAAATAATCGTTGTCAATTCACAGAGTGCTCGTTCTATTCACACACAGTGTATTACTTGATTGCAGCCATAAGAAGCTTTGGCCACTGAAATTCATCATTAAATTAATTTATAATTAAAGTGCATATAAACCCAACTTTTTTATCATCTGAATACGTTCTACATAGAGCAAACAGTTGTTCAGTGAAATATTTTTTGGATTGGAGCTATTCTTCAATGTTTTTTCGCGATTCGCATTTCTAGTATGGTAATGAGATGACGTCTATAACAGTGATGGATCCAGCTTGATCTGGTAGGGGGGTGTTGCAGGGGCGGATCTAGAATTTTTTTAACCTTAGTCAAACCATTCCTAGGGGAGTCTGGAGGCATGATCCCCCGGAAATTTTTTGAAATTTGGACCTCTGAAATGGCATTTCCTGCATTCTGACGGTACTTTGAAGAAAGAATTAAAAGTTTTAAATCGTGTTTTCAATAGCACATTTTATCAAACCTGGAAGGTGTCAAATAAATTTAGGGATAAAGTGGACGTTTTATTATGGATTTTATTAGGAATATCACAAGGAAGCTAGACATTAGAAATGTGATTGACATTTTCAATGAAATCCACATCGCATCCCACTGCAGCAAGGCACTAATTGAGTAATTGGCACCCCCCCCCCCCCGCGCCTGCACCCCCCTGTAAATCCATCACTGGTCTATATGTAGGCATTGGGCTTTTCTTTCTCTTTTTGGCAAGATAAACTACCTGATAATTTTTGTGGAAAAACTCATACAATATGGAACATGTTGTTCAAACACACCATTAATGGAAGAATTGGGTCATGTCACTCCTGCAAATAAATATTGTATAGATAATGATGACTACTTTGGCGTCCTCTCATTACCATTTTGAAAACAAAAATCTCGATTAATGCAATAAAGGTTGCTCCAATCTAAAAAATATTTCGTTGTTCAACTATTTGCCAAAGGTGGAACGTATTTAGATGATAAAAAGTTTGGGGTTATATGCACTTTAATATTTCACTCTAAAGCTCCGTCATCACTTGCATGCCACTGGAGTTGAAACTGTTAATCGTTCATCCCAATTTTCAAAATAGCATTTTTCACCAGCTTGGACACTCATTGTTGGTCTCGTCTCCGTGTCTTGTCTGACGACTTTACGGACTTTATCATTGTAAGATTATTGTTGATCATAATTGTTGATCTGCTTGTCTGACTGGTTAATAGCAACACAGTAGCTTGCATTAAACAAAACCCACCACATTTCAAAGAGTCATAGTCGCATTCTAGAACACAAAATGGTTCGATGAGTTAAAAACATTCAGTTGTCTAGCTTCAGCAGCGTATATACATGTATGTGAAGAAGAAGAATTTCAAATGAAGTCGAATCGCTGCTGTAGAGAAAAGTTTTCTGACTGCCCCAACCGGGAATCGAACCCAAGGTCTCTGGTTTAACGTACCACTGAGCTATTGGGACTTCCGGCTGAGGCTATGAGAAATACCCATATATTAAATATCGCACACATTAAAGGGTATTGGCAATAAAAATTAAGTTTGTCTCATTTAAGAACGCGTCAAATGGTATAAGAAGACCTTTTACAATTTTTCTCTATCTTTCTTGTGTTTTGAAATATTTCGACTAAAGACAGCGTGCTGTCCGCCATCTTGTTGTAATATTGGGTCTAATTAACTAGGAAATTGGTGACGTCACAAGCAGGGTAAACCTGATGAAACTACTCCGTGGGTGACCAAATTTCCACGGAAGGCTTTTTAAATGTTGTGGGTCAATTTAAAATGGAAATAGCGCAACAAAATCGAGTTTCTATCTCTTAATGTCATAAGGTTGGCAAGATAAAAATTTCACTTTACCCTGCTTATGATATCGCATGCATATCGAAAATAATTCCAAGATGGCGGACAGCACGCTGTCTTTGGTTGAAATATTTCCAAAACCAAAACAGATACGGAAAAATTGTAAAAGGTCTTCTTATACCATTTGACGAGTTCTTTCAAAAGAGACAAACTTAATTTTTATTGTCAATACCCTTTAAGTCTGGTTCTCACTTGTCGTAAGAATCGGGGATTTTTCCAGTCCCCGATCGTTTGGGATTGTTACGACAGGTGTGAACTTGGTTGAAGTAACGTCCCAGACAGTCGCCGATCTGATCGGAAGCATCGCAAGAATCGGAATCATTTCTATTTGGAAAATGCATCCCAGACGGTCGCCGACGATCGGGGATTCTTACGACTAGTTACGACATGTGTGAACACTGAAACCACTTTTCCAGCGAAAGCTACCTGAAATCTCTAGCAGGAAAGTTCAGAAACGGTGAAGACACCGCGCTTATGGAAATTGTAAAATAACTCCCTTGTCTGTATAATAGGAGTATTCAAGGCTAAAAACTTAAAATTGAATTCATGGAAGAAGATCGCTGCTTTGCATACCACCGAAGGCAGTCATGAAACAGAAGTTCTTTATACTGTACTTGCAAGCAAAGATATATACGTTATTTACCGGCTGGGAGGTCCGTATAGAAAAATATTTGCCCGAGGTCTTAAAAAAGGCCCGAGGCCGGAGGCCGAGGGACATTTTTGAGACCAAGGGCAAATATTTTTCTGTACGGACCGACCAAAACGGTAAATAACTTATTTATTTTTTTGTTACATAATTAGATAAATTAACATAATTGAATTAAGTTGTGTAAATCGAGATGACGTTCACGTGATACTCAAAAGTCCAAAGTTTATCGTTCGAGAGTAAACAACTGCCGACATGCAGTCTTACAGGGAAGCTTCTGCTTGGAACCTTTTTTGTCATAAAAAATCATTCAAAACTCGAAGATCTAGTTACGAAGGGAAGTGAAAATACAGTCCAAGTGTTTTTAAAGTTTAGTTAATAAAGATTCTTCTTCGTCGCTTGCTCGTTTTCGGCTGTTCGCTTCAGTGGAAAGTCCTGTGGTCCTCGAGTTTGAAGACGAAAATGCTTGTCAGTAAGCCATTTGTAATTTGTTTTTCCTATCGTTTTAAACTGTTTTCTTTATAAATGTCAACTCGTAAATTTTGCTTTGTCACAATTGTCCCAGCGTTTCTTTTAAAATTCGCTGTTTACACATGAAGTTGTCAAAACCATTTGGATAATAAAACTCATTTGCATCCCCGTAGCTCTCTGTTGAATTTATTTTTTCTGTGGCAAGCGAAATAGTTATGAAAATCGGTCAATTTTAAATGAATTTTAAAATTAAATTTAGGATTCCGTGACCGTGGTCAGATATCGTAAAAAACTGCCCGCTCACGCAGCCAATCAAATTGCAGCATTACCTAGGATTCCGCCCGCTCACGATTGATAAAAAAAATAAATGAGAGTATTCGCACTGCCTTTTCTCGTTATTTAAAAAATGCGAACTGCCTTCGGGTTCAGGGAGTGTCGTTGTCCGTGTAAAATCATCCGTCTATTTAAGGCCGCCATCTTTAAAGTTTAAACTTTGGCACGAATTACGACAAGCCACGACAAGTGTGAACCTGGCTGTCGTAAGAATCGCCGACGATCGGGGATACACTGTCCCTATTCTTACGATTCTTGCGACAAGTGAGAACTAGGCTTAAAGCCTGGTTTCCATATACCCGTAAGAGTCGGCGGCATGTCTGGCGGCAAGGGGCAATGGTCCAATCGCATACAGCTTTTTATTGCTGGCTAATTCAACACTGTCTATGATTGGACCATCGCCCCTTGCCGCAGCCAAGCCGCCGGCTCTTACGGCTATATGGAAACCAGGCTTAATGTGTGCGATATTTAATATATGGATATTTCTGACTGCCTCAGCCGGGGGTCCCAGTAGCTCAGTGGTAGAGCACTGGTACGTTAAACCAGAGACCTTGGGTTCGATTCCCGGTTGGGGCAGGCAGAAACTTTTCTCTACAGCAGTGATTCGACTTCATTTGAAATTCTTCCGCTTCTATGAGTATCAAGGTACCATCTACATTCGTGGTATGTAAATTCTTTTTTTTTACTCTATGGTGACGTTATTAAAGTGCCTATGCAACGAAATTTTAAAGTTGGCCGGAAAATAACATTTGAGATTACTTCTCTCGATTGTGAAAATTTCAGGGAGAATAATTAAAGGAAAGTATGTTTGTTTAGCGTTTGAAAAACGGGCTTTTGGCCCAAAAAGTTGAGACATATTTTATTCCACAACTAATGACATCATGGTCTACATGAATTCTTATTGTTATCAAACAGACTGTTCAAGACACTCTTTAGAAAACTAAACTCTCGTAGGAAAGTGTTCACAAAGGTGTGTAACATTTATTCATACCGAGTTATTTGTTTTAAAATATACATAGTCGAAGCCGTATCCAACTATTAGACCGTTTACACGATGCCGGTACAATTTGAAACCGGAACAAAATCATGCCGTTTAGGCCTTGCGTTTACACGATACCGGCAGAAAATGACATGAAAACGGCACAAAATGAAGACGGGTTCCATGACGGCATGAAATTAAAACGGAACACACTAACCGGTATCGTGTAAACGCCCGTGCCGAAACAGTTTGATGACGGTAATCACGATATATACAACCACAGTATTCGGGTCAGCAGTATTCACAAAGTCTTCTCAATTCTCATTGGAAGAGAATAGTCACATGCTAATCCGTCATTATATTATACCGGCACCGTGAAAACGCAAGACTTTTTGGCCTGTATTTACACACCGGCATGATTTTGTTCCGTTTCAAATTGTACCGGCATCGTGTAAACGGGGTCTAAGAATATACTGTCGATTTTCGACAACTAAAACATGTTCGTGAATAGTTCACTTATGAAACTCGAAGTTTCTAACCACAAAATGAACGACAAAATCCCTTTATTTTCTCGTTATGTACACGCCATTGCGGCAAGAGTTTAGAAGGCAATCAGAATTTGGGGTCTGGGTCGAGTGGTGTCATTAGTTGTGCAACTATGCCAACTATTTTAATGATGTCTCAATTTTTTGTGGGAAGAGCACGGTCTTCAAACGCAAAATAAACATACTTCCATTTAATTGTTCGTCCTAAAACTTTCACAGTCGGAAGAAGCGATATCAAACATTACTTTAAAGTGTATATAAACCCAAATTTGTTATCATTGAATACGTTCTACATAGAGCAAACAGTTGTTCAGTGAAATATTTTTTTGATTGGAGCTATTCTTCAATGTATTTTGGCGATTCGCATTTCTAGTATGGTAATGAAATGACGTCTATGTAGGCATTTGGCTTTCTTTCTCTTTTTGGCAAGATAAACTACCTGAGAATGTTTGTGGAAAAACTCATACAATATGGAACATGTTGTTCAAACACACCATTAATGGAAGAATTGGCTCGAGTCACTCCTGCAAATAAATATTGTGTAGATAATGATGACTACTTTGGCGTCATCTCATTACCATTTTGAAAACAAAAATCTCTATTAAAGCAATAAAGCTTGCTCCAATCTAAAATTTTTTTCGTTGTTCAACTATTTGCCAAAGGTAGAACGTATTTAGATGATAAAAAAGTTGGGGTTATATGCACTTTAATGTTATTATCTCCAACTTGGAAACTTCGTTGCATATGCACTTTAAGTATTTTATTATATTAGAGGGCCGGCCAAGGCTTCAAAATATTACTTCTGATTACAAGCAGGCAACCATGCTAAATCATATCGGATTGACGGATAGTGTATACTTTGAAGGTGAGGGGTGCATGTTGGCAGTCGTGATTATTGATTTATGTACTAAAATGTCGAGCTTTTTGGAAGCACAATGTGATGGATGGGATATCTGTAAAGCGATGCCTATTTACGTTTGTGTGTTATTTGAATTACAAATTCAGAATGCTATCCAATCAGCGTGCCTGAAGTTCTGATTATTCTAATTCGCATAGCTCACAATTATAAACAAACAAGAAACATGGCCCAAATTCACCTAAATATAACCTTAGAAGAACAGCCACAACAATCTGAAAACTTTTTGTTACAAGCAGGCAACCAGCATAGAAATGTAGCTTAGACATTGATCAAGATGACTAGGCCGGTTGCCTTCAGTGTATCACAAGATAGTACTGTTGAACCGGTGAGTTAAATGTATAAGGATATTCTGAGCAATACTATACTATAGTACAAAAGCTCAGCTTTATAACAGTAGATATACCAAAATAAGACGAAGTAATTTACGAATACGAGACTTTCCTGTAGCTACCAGATCAAATAAATTTCTGATTCTTGGCAAGCTTGCCTTTTCGTGGCCTTTCTTCGAAGTATTATATTTAGGTGTATTCGCGCCATATTTCTTGTTTGTTTATGAGTTATGCGAATTAGGTTAAACAAAACTAGAGGCACGCTGATTGTATAGCATTCTGAATTTAGCTAATTCAAATAAAACACAAACGCAAATAGGCAGCACTTTACAGATATCCCATCCATCACATTGTGCTTTCAAAAAGCTCTAAATTTTAGTATATAAATCAATAATTACGGCTGCCAACAGCCCTTACCTTCAAAGTATACACTATCCGATACGATTTAGCATGGTTGCCTGCTTGTAACAAAAAATTACATCAACGGTGTTTTTGAGACACTTTTATCGAGGTTGGCCGCTCGTCTATATATGGCACTTTCTATTTCAAAATCAATCATGCATTTCCAGCTCTCCGCTTCTTTCAACGTTGTCAAAACACCAGGCTAGCGTTATTTTCTGCACGTTCTTTTTCTGGATTAGAAAACTAAAATTACGAACAAATTTTGATACACACAGCACGTGATTTTCCCGGAAATAACCCGTGTCATACACTGATCTGAAAAATACGACTGGAACGAAGTTTCTATTACTGAAAATGAAGCCAATGGCGGCCATGTTGGAGTGACCACCTAACAACTTCTCTCCTCCGCAGAGGTTAAATTTCGGAGATTGGAGGTTTCGGGGGTCGTCGGAGATGCTCGGAGGCGTCTGCTGGACATAAGTAGTGCGGGCGAAACTGGTCCAACGGAAAATAACCTTTAGCCTATGCCAGATTTCTGTCGGTTTCTTGCATGACTTGTTAATTCACGGATAACTAAGCCATCCACGTCTATATTAGTAACATATTTGTTGGTAAGTGATTATGACATGTTTATAATATGTCTTTTTTGTAAAAAAGACAAAATATACTCAGTTTTTTGCCGTTTAATATATCAGACGAAGACTGGCGAACCAGAGGATAAGTGGATAACATACTTATATCGGCCGACGTGTAGCTCACATTGAAGCAACGAACTTTCCTAGTTTGTCCATACATTCAATTAACTGTGGTCGTGTAACCTTCTGCTATATTCGACATGTTTTCTACAACCCGCAGTTCCAAAAGTTATTGACACCCCCCTGATGCCGCTATATTGACACAGAAATCTGGCAGAGGTTCTTTTTTCGCTTTCTCTTTCGCTATCCGCCCGCACTCCTTCTGTCCAGCTGACGATTTCGACGAATCTCCGACGATCCCTGACAAAGCCGATCTCCGAAAGAACCTCTGCGGAGGAGAGAGCCACTGACCTATATATATAACTGGACTGCGGGTGCTGGCCAAAAATGTGTCCCCATCAACCTCGTCCCCAGGGCCATTTGTAGGGGCTGGGCCAAGATGGCGGCCAAAAACAAAATGGCGGGAACAAATAGCCCTGGTACAGGCTGCGAAAAATGCGCCATCTCATGGCGCATTTTTGACTCGGACCCAGGCTTCACTAAGTTTATCGCGCCTAGTCAGGCTCAATTTTTTCTGAATATTTAGTTCAGCTTGACTGACCCAAACTGAAAACAATCAAAACATTCATTTCCAAATACATTGTCGAATTATTAAAATAAATACACTTTTAATAAATATCTGTAAATGCTTATTATTTATCATTTGCTTCACCGTTGTACCAAATTCGCAAGAAACTGGATTGCCGTTGTCTGGCCGGGCCGCCTTGTTTTCGTGAGTTTTCGGTGGATTCAATTCAGCGTTTTGAAAAACATTTAGGCTTCGTTTAGTCGAGAATTCTTCTTTGAAAAAAGCCTGCTTCTCAATGGCCAAACACGTAAATTCTGCCCTGTGGTGTACTTTCCTTTCGCAGCCAAAATACTTTTTGACTTTCTTCACAAAGTCTTTCTCCCGATTTAGAAAACACACTGAATTGCCGTCTCATGGACTTCGTTGTATGGCAGGCAGGGCACAGAGACGACACGACTCACCATTGCATATTCTTCCGACATTTTTACGGGTGTTTCGCCAGTTTTCCTCACATTTTCATTCATTTTGAAGTTGCTTTTCAGTTAACAGCCGGCAATTCTGGTATAAACACTTATTTAATATATTTGAGCCCTAAAAACAAATGCCCGCGAGTTAGCCTGCCGCCCTCCTTGTTTCCACCAATCAGAATACCTAAAACATCCAATGTTATCTCGACCAATCAGATGTGGTGATAGCTCAGCCTGTACCAGGGCTATTTGTTCCCGCCATTTTGTTTTTGGCCGCCATCTTGGCCCAGCCCCTACAAATGGCCCTGGGGACGAGGTTGGTGTCCCCATTTTCACTTTCAAAATGGCGGCATTTATGGGTCCTTCTGCTAATGGTAGCGACCACTGACGTGTACTTATCGTAGGAAAAAAGAATATTTATGTAAATACAAAGCGATTATCTTACTATATTAATAAATCGTTCCTATGCGAGGGCTTCCCCAGAGGTGAATAAAATCGTCTGGCGTTACTGCGTTAGCCAGAACAAAATACTAAAGAATAAAGACCAATAAATTCGGACAGGAAAGAGTTTAAGCATGCGTCAAGAGGCCTGCTGGATTATTTGTCTGACCAAATAGGAATATCGCCTCCCATGTAATCAGCCCCTAAGAAGAACTCGGTACGCCTCGCTTCTTTACGATTTTCTCGTGATCTTCAGCGGTTCTTTATAGAGCTGGCGACTTCACAAAACGAAATGTTTGTAGATTTCCATGACCATGTGTATTGACAGTCTTGTTTATTTTAATGCCAAGTGTTCGTGCGGTACCGCCTGTCGTAGAAACCCTGCGTTTGGTCTTCTACTCGTTGCTGGTTCAATAATCAACACTCTGGGGACTGTATTTTCTATACTTTATTTCATCTTCAAAAATCGTCAACACTCTATATTAATCACTCTATTCCAAACTATACTCAACCTATATTCAATCTGCACTCCCCACTCTCTTCTCTTCACTCCTATTTATACCCACAACCAATGGGAAGTTATTTGGCTAAATGTCACTCTAACTACATCTTAATAACAACTATTATGGAATTTCTTCCCCTATAAATTCTTCCCATCGGATTTCTTCCCCTCTACATTTCTTCCCTTACAATTTCTTCCGATCTATATTTATACATACTTGCATGGCTTATCTTAACTAAATACAAGTTTTACCTTGACCTATAACTAATTTACTAATACAATTACAATTATTTACGTAAAACGAACTACACATTAAAGTCTCTACGTATTAAATCAGTTCTTATATTTTTACATGATATGATTCTTTTTGGCATGCTTTTTTGCTATTTACATAAACATACTTTATCCGACACTCTCCCCCCCTTGACTCGCCTACGAGTCAAGCATGGAATTTGTTTTCCACCTAGAATCTAAGGCTGCACTCCTCTTTGGAGTATTTCTTACTACAGGTGTGTCTACCTTATTCATGCGTGCTACTTTTATCTTGATCTCCTTTTCCCCCTCACTTTTTATTTCTATTGGGTATAACCTTTGAATGGGCCTGGACAAATGCATGGGTTTTCCCTTGGTAATCATCCTAACCCGTGCCCCTCGTATTACCTTATCCTTTCCTCTTATCAAACCTTCCACAACACCCATTTTCCAGTTACTTCTTTTTTATTATCATCAAATACCGTAACCACATCTCCCACCTGTACCTCTGCCATACCCTTATCGCCTGCCCTTGAGCGATGAAACTCTCTCAGGTTCACCAAATATTCCTTTCTCCACCTACTCCAAAATTGCCTCAACCTCGTACCTAGATACCTAAACCTTTCATTACATTTCTTCCCACTAACAACATCGTCTGGCTCTTCTATCTCCTCCGGCATGGATTTAATTCGTCTGCCATAAATCAAATGAGAAGGTGTCAACACTTCTTCTTCTGGCTCATTATACTCATATGTCAATGGTCTACAATTAATCGTTGCTTCTACTTCTGCCAAAACCGTTTGCAACTCGTCAAACGTCAATCTAGCATTACCTAACACTTTTCTAAGGCATACCTTCACGTTTCCCACCATTCTCTCAAAGAATCCACCCCACCAAGGCGCTCTTTCTAAGTTAAATCTCCATTCTATTCTCTTAGTGTCTAAATCAGCTCTTACTTCAGGGTGGTCGAATAACTCATTCAATGCCTTCTTGGCTGCCTGAAACGTTTTAGCATTATCTGACACTATTAAGCTGGGGCTTCCCCATCTGGCTGTAAACCGCCTAAGACACCTTCTGAACGCCTCGGTCGATAAATCGTCTACTAGTTCCAAATGTACTACTCTGGTCACACAACAAGAAAATAAAGCAATGTAGACTTTCCTCATTCTTTTATTCCCTTTCACATACAAGGGACCGGCAAAATCTACACCTACTTTACAAAATGGTGGCGACTCTCGCACTCTAAATTCTGGTAACGCCGCCATTGGAGGCGCGCTGTAAGCCTTTCCTGTCAATTTCTTACACGCGACACATTTACGTAAAACCTTCTTTACCACTTGCCTTCCTTTCGATACCCAATATTTCGCTCTTAGTTCAGCCAGCGTTGCTCTCACCCCACTGTGGTGCACTCTGCCATGGCTCTCATTAATGATCAACTCGGTCAGCTGATGATCTCTTGGCAAAATAATTGGTCTTCTCGCGTCAGTCTCTAAATCTGAATTCACGAGTCTACCTCCACAACGTAAAACTCCCGCGTGCTCTTCTAGACCGAGCTCTCTCACTGTCTGCGCAAAGTTGGGTTGCCCTTTTAATTTCATTTGGGCCGCAATTACCCACTCCCTTTCTGCTTGGATTAATTCTCTTACCTCTAACGCGCCACTACATTGCGCTTCTTTTCTAATCCTTGCTTTCAAGTTACCTACGAACCGTTTAACCCGTGCTGTTACTCGAACTAGCTTTTCATATTTGCTAAATCTAGCTATGTCCAACACGTTAACAATACCTGGTGACATTTCCAACGCTACTGTCATCACTGAAGCCGTCTGCCTCTTCTCTACCCGACTCTCTGGTGTTTCTTCACCCTCGTTATTTATTGAGGATGGCCATCTGTCTTGGTCTTGGATCAACCAAGCTGGCCCTTTCCACCAGAGTTCCTCATTCTTTAACTTACTAGCCGTCACATCCCGAGAACCTAAATCAGCAGGGTTCTGTACGCCTGGACAATGCCCCCACTCTGCTTTACCTGTTAAGCGAAGAATTTCATTGACTCTATGTCGGACAAACTGCTTCCACTCACCATTGTTCCGAATCCAGCACAGTGCTGTTTTGCTGTCTAACCAAAATCTCTTTCCATTCAACTTAAGTTGTGGTTCTAAAGCCTTAGCAACCGAATTCATAAGTTGAGCTAAGATTCTGGCCGACATCAATTCCAATCTTGGAATTGTCAATTCTTTCAAGGGGGCCACC
The DNA here is from genome assembly GCA_035771165.1 of Paragorgia papillata. NCBI lineage: Eukaryota > Metazoa > Cnidaria > Anthozoa > Scleralcyonacea > Coralliidae > Paragorgia > Paragorgia papillata. The sequence continues at coordinate 331,112 of JAWNZC010000039.1, forward strand.
CTGGACTTACTCGCTAACAGCTTGACATAACACGGCCCGTCTTCTATCTGGTACACCAAATATACCACCGCACAGTAAGCTGCCTTGCTTGCATCTCCGAACCCGTGTAGAAAGCACGCTTTCACGCGCCCTCCCGGGTCTTCGTAAATACATCGAGTTATCCTCAACTCTTTGGCCCTTCTCAAATCTCTGGCCCACTCTTCCCATCTAGTCTTCGCTTCTCCGCTAAGCTCTTCGTCCCAATCCACCTTAGCACTACACAACTGCTGGAAAAGTATTTTCATACATACTGTGACTGGGCTAAAAATCCCCAAGGGATCAAACAAGCAAGCTAACAAACTCAACATAGAGCGTTTTGTCGGCTTCGCACCCTTAGCCTTTTCACCCACGACTGTAAGGTCAAAACTCAGTGTGTCTGTCTCACAATCCCAAGCTAGACCTAATACTTTCTGACCCTTTGGAGTTCCATGCACTGCTAACGAAGCTTTGGCATACGTCTCTTCCTCAAGTACTTTCTTTCTTTCTCCATCACTTCCTTTCTCATGTTTCATGATCTTATCTCTCAACTCCTTATCATTCGTTAGCCACTTACGTAATTTAAACCCACCACTCGCCATTTTCTCTTTCGCTTTCTTAAAGAGCTGATATGCCTCGTCAGTCGTATTCTCTCCTGTAACTAAGTCATCTACATAAAATCCATCTACCATCTTTCTAACAAACCGTGGATCTTCCTGCGCATACTTGTCTAAGTGATGTCGGATAGTCCCGTTTAACAAAAAGGGAGACGCGTTCAAACCGAACACGACGCGGCAAAACCGATAAACACTAACTTCAGATGTGTTCTCGCTGGGATTGTCTACCCACAAGAACCTTAAATAATCACGATCTCCTACATCAACACCAACGTTTAAGAAAGCTTTTTCAATATCGCCTACTAACGCAACTCTATTCTCTCGAAATCTTAACAATATATCCATCAACAGCGGATTAAGGGATGGGCCCACATGCAGACAATCATTCAAAGACGTTCCATTCTTACTCTCCTTTGCTGATGCGTCATAAACTATTCTAAGTTTAGTTGTTTGAGCTTCCTTTCTAATAACTGCCTGATGTGGCAAATAGTGCACGTTCACCGCTGTGTCTAACTCTGGAACTCGTTCTATCACTCTCTGGTCTAACTGCTCTCTAATTACTGCGTCATATTCCTTCAATATTTCCGGTTCCTTCCTTAATCTCCTTATCTGACCCTTCATCCGTGACAAACTATGCTCGTAATTAGCTGGCAGTGTCGAATGACCAACCTTCCATGGCAACTTCACCGAATACCTCTGACCGTCAAAAGTAATATTATCCGTGAACGCTTCGTGAACTTCATCGCTCTCCTTGATACCCAAACCATCCAAACTCCACAATCTGTCGACAACATCTTCCAACCTTCCTTTCTCAAATTCTCCTTGCCTCACACCGCCCTGCGTCTCGTACGTAACCAAATTTGCCACCGTATCATCATCACCACTCGAACTCTTACCCTTCAAGGGACCGGACAAGACCCATCCTATCTCAGTTTCTATGGCTACGGGCTCGTCTACCTCTCCCCGTATTACGCAACCCCTCTGGAAATTCCACAAACTATCTGCCCCTATCAATAGATCTATGTCTAATTCTTCTTTAGTTGTATTCACGTCAGAAAACCAAAGGTCTTTCAGGTGAGGAAAGTCATGCTTGACTACCTCTACGTGCTCATTCCTTATGCGTGAGATTTCCGGCACAACATAAGCTTCGAGCGAGAGCACCTTCCCGTTTTGTAGAGGAATTACGTCAACGCGAACGACATCCCTCAACCCACTCTTTTTGGCTTTCTGGCCAAATGTAGCTAATCCTACCCATTCTTTCCTAACTGCCTTTAATCCAGCAGATTTAGCTGCTTCAGACGTTATAAAAGACCTATGACTCCCTGAGTCAAAAACTACTCTAACTCGTCTTTGCTTTTCACCCCGCACTATGGCCTGTGCCGTTTGTAGGGCGACTTTACACTCAGTACTGATAAACAAACTACTTGGATTATCATCAGAGCTCTCTGATTGCGTTTGCTCCGACTTACTTCCCCCTACTACGGGTATAGGTTTACCATCGCACATAGCAGTGTGGTGCTCACCCTTACATTTACTGCAAATTACTTTACGTCTACAATCACGTGCAATGTGTCCCTTATTTAAACAGTTAAAACATCTAGCATACCTACGTACTATTGTCTTACGTTCTTCTAAGGTCTTCACGGTCTTGCAAGCTTCGTGGGGATGGTTTCCTCTACAGAAGGCGCAGTTGTCTTTTCCACTTCTTGCGAACAAGGCGTTGTTCGTACTCGGTAGGTCTCGTTCTCTCCGGTTTCCATAACGACTCTGGCGGGATTCGGGTGTCGGTTTCAAGCTGAGGTTGTGTTCCTCTCTGAGCTCGACTTCTTTCAGAAGAGTTTCCAACAACTCCTTCAGGGACCAATCGATAAAGTTCACTCCCCTCGTCATAGTCAACCTCAAGGTTTCGGGCAATTTCTCGAGAAGTGCCGGTACCACGATACTTGAATATGTAGCTTCATCGACCCCGAGGGCAACTAAACCACGGTAATGGCACTCCACGCTATCGTAGAGTTCACGTAACTTGACAGTGTCTCGCTCTTTGAATACTGCTTGAGTATTTAACAACTCGCTGATGTGCGCTCTCTGAATTGTCGTTGGTCGGCCATACCGCCTCTTCAACAGTTCGACTGCTGATCCATAATTTGCCGCTGTCAAGGCAAATCCACCAATGGCCGATTTGGCTGGCTCCTCGATGAGCCCCTTCAGATACGTGAATTTGTCGACGTCCGACAACGCGCTGTTTGAGTGTATAGAACTCTCGAATGAATCCCAAAATTCTTGCCACTCGAACACGCTACCTTTGAATTTCTTGACTTCTAGTTTGGGAAGTCTGGCCCGTACTGGCTTGCTCGTCGCTTGTGGTATGGTCAGTGTTTGTGACGTGGACTGAAGTATCTCTTGTTCGCCGTTACTCTGGCTCTCGATCGTTGGGTTCTCCGCGACTTCTACCACAATGTCAGTTCTCTTTAAAACTTCCTCGACTCGATGTATGACTTTCTGGATCAACATGCGGTAGTCGCTTGCGTCGTCTATCTCTTTCCCGAAGTCGTCTTCTTCAACATCCTCCGCGTCGCCCATCAGTTCTAGGATGGCGTCGTCGAGATTCTTTAGTACGACTAACTTCTCCGTCAGGGATATCTTCACCTGTTCCAATTCAAAAAGTGGCCGACTACTGTCATCCATTTTTTCCTCAGCTTGGCCCATCAATTTTTTTGCGTTCATTCGATGACCACCTCGAATTTTCCGTTTCTTCGTCAATTCTGCCATTCTCAGTCTTTACCTTTCAACGATTCTTAAATGTCTATTTTTCTTCTATCCGGCTCGAAGGACCACTGTGTCGTAGAAACCCTGCGTTTGGTCTTCTACTCGTTGCTGGTTCAATAATCAACACTCTGGGGACTGTATTTTCTATACTTTATTTCATCTTCAAAAATCGTCAACACTCTATATTAATCACTCTATTCCAAACTATACTCAACCTATATTCAATCTGCACTCCCCACTCTCTTCTCTTCACTCCTATTTATACCCACAACCAATGGGAAGTTATTTGGCTAAATGTCACTCTAACTACATCTTAATAACAACTATTATGGAATTTCTTCCCCTATAAATTCTTCCCATCGGATTTCTTCCCCTCTACATTTCTTCCCTTACAATTTCTTCCGATCTATATTTATACATACTTGCATGGCTTATCTTAACTAAATACAAGTTTTACCTTGACCTATAACTAATTTACTAATACAATTACAATTATTTACGTAAAACGAACTACACATTAAAGTCTCTACGTATTAAATCAGTTCTTATATTTTTACATGATATGATTCTTTTTGGCATGCTTTTTTGCTATTTACATAAACATACTTTATCCGACACCGCCGGCCGGCACGTCTTTAATTCAGACTGCTAGAAAGCTACAACAGTAATTGTCTAGGATTATTATATTGTAGTTCAGAACTACAATAAGACTCTTATCATGAAAACATCCCGGGTCGCTCAACAAATATTTTGTTTACACAAACTCGAGACCAGGACGATATTATGCTGACTTGGCAAAATTCTGACAGAAAATTCGACAAAGTTTGCCTAGTCCGTCTACTCCGAACGTTTTCTCAAGAAATAATCCACTGTAGAAGTTATAAAATATATTGGCAGAAAGATAATTCACCTTACTATAATATACGTGCAGTTTATCCGACCAAATAGCTTAGTTTCCCTAAAAAAAGCGAAATACCAAACATGTCCAAATCATAATAGCGGGCGCTATTTTGAAATTGTTTCCCGTATGTATTATAATGTCTTCTCCGAATCTTTTCTCGAGAAATAAACCACTGTAGAAGCTATCAAATATACTGGAAGAAAGATAATTCATCTGGCTACAACATACGTACAGTTTATCCGACTAAATAGCTTAGTTTTCTTAAAAAAAGCGAAATACCGAACATGTCCAACACGAACTAGAGATTCTTAGGTATCGGTCAGCGACCTGCACCATTAGCAAAAGGACCCATAAATGCCGCCATTTTGAAAGTGAAAATGGGGACACTTTTCCTAACTCAAAGGTAATAGGAGCACGCAGTCCAGTTATATATATAGGTCAGTGAGGAGGACCCATAAACGCCGCCATTTTGAAAGTGAAAATGGGGACACATTTTTGGCCAGCACCCGCAGTCCAGTTATATATATAGGTCAGTGGAGAGAGCCTAACAACAATCTCGAGCCCACAGTCACCCCCTTTTTGGTCAGCGGGAGAGCGCGGGGAGACTCTGGGGAAATTGGCAGATGCACGTTAAAATTGTCGAAGAGAGACTGACACTGCTGGTGGTGGCACTTGACATAAACGTTCTTGAAATCCAAGGTAAATATCAATTCACGACGCCAATATCGTCGTCGATCAGACGATCACAAGCCTTTTAATACGAGTTGCGGTTGCGAAGGCTGATTCCTTCTTTAATTGTCTTAAATATGCTTTTTCGTTGTTTAAATTGTTTTACATTTATACATCAAATATAACGACAAATCCCACCAGGGTTTGTTTTGTTCATTGCGACTATTTGTTATTCGAAATTCGTCTTGTACTTTGCTATGAAGTTTGTTTGTGTGAATGAGACCCAGATATAATTAAACAAAGGGAAGAAGTGTAAATGAGGGGTCTAAATTTGAAGATATAATAAGTTATTGAATAAAGCAATATGTTTGACTTTCATTATTTCACAATCTGTATGTTTTGAATCGATTAATTCAATAAATTTAAATGAAACATTCAAAACGGAGAATCAATCCAGTTTCCCCAGAGTCTCCCCCGCTGACCAAAAAGGGGGTGACTATGGGCTCGAGATTGGCCTAACAACTGCTGTGGTGTTGCAGAGAAGTTGTAGGACATTCTGACATTTTCTATTTAATGTTGGTGAAGGGACATATTGGTTGGACAGTTATTTGATGTCGGTCAGTTTTGCTTTTCCTCTCAGATTAGCCATTGAATTTGTAATGAGGTCACTCCAATATGCCCACCGTTGGCTCTAATTATCTGGTGAGAAAAGCCAACTGTGAAGCGTCAAATTAAGTTCAGGTTTTTGTGCACATTTATGGTTAGTAAATATAATGTGACTAAATGTAATTTAGGCAAGGTAAAAAAGGAGACAATGGTAGTCAGCGGTCACTCATGATAATATGTGGGGGTTATCTCGGTGCTCATCAAAGTCTTGTCAGCGTGGTCAGAGCTTGACTTGCGCTCATCAAAGTCTTGTCAGCGTGGTCTGAGCTTGACTGGTTTCGCGCGCGCTGTTCTTTGAATTAATACGTGGGAATTATTGCTTTGCACTGTGTTGACCCACCCACCCACTCCTGATTGAATGCAAGGTAAGTATCATTCTCGTCCCCAGAGCCTCTCCCGTGCTGGCGCGCTGAAAAGGCTCTGGGGGAATCGAAACCGGAACACCAAGATTCTTTGGTGTTCTTTCTAAAGCGCATGCGTTTAAGTTCGCGGTTTGGGAGTTGGACTGGACACGAGATCATCGGTAGTTGTTTGCAATATAATTTTCCTTTCGTTTTCGATTCTGGCGGTTTGGCTGTCTCGTATTTACTCGTTTGACTTTGGAACAATTCTGATTGTGGTATATTCCGTTCGAAGAAGGTCCCTCCCTGCTGAGTGTAGCTCATCGCCGCGTTTATTCGGCGGGGCAAAAGGCATTAAAATTTACGAGTTCGCTTCAGAGCTTGGCAATACTAGAGCCGCGTCGGAATTTCTTCGTATTTACGGCTTCTTTCAGTGAAGGTAGTTCTCTTTAATATGTTGCACCGTTCGTTTATATTTGACGTGTATATTTCAATGAGATTCTTATTAATATGTACCATGCACGAACAGCCAGCGTGTGCTGTGACTGCTGTCTAATATCGTCTATCGCCTATCGATTTCAAATTGCTGTCTGTCTTCTGTGTTTGATTTAATTATATAATGGGAAACGGGTTGATTGCTTTGAAAAATGTTCGATTAAATTGTTCCGATTAGAACTATGATTAGAATTGTGCTTCGTTGTCAGTTTTCGTGTCTCAAATACTGTTTATTTATAAACATTCACTAAGCTCCATCGTTATATAGGCCTTTGAGTTTGAACAACCAATCAGATCGCGATGATATATGGATTCCCCCAGAGCCTTTTCAGCGCGCCAGCACGGGAGAGGCTCTGGGGACGAGAATGGGTAAGTATATATATTTCCACTGCTTTGACAGTGTGACTGGTGCCTGGAGGTGGGCTGTGGCGGGGTTGCCATGGTTACCTCTGATCAGGGGTGGCATCCCCCCGTGGCTTGGCACCAATCCTCCAATAACGTCAATTGGCGATCTATTTTTATTGGCCAGACTCTAAACCCATTTCGCAAGTGTCTCAGTTTGATTTGCTTGCACAATCGCAGTTTCTAATGATCTCTGGTCAATGCAAATATGCTGGCTTCAAAATCAGCTCATCCGACACAACAGAAAACTCGATCCAGTCCTATTTTTCAGATCAGTGGTGCCATATAACACGATCAGAAATCGCATAGAAAATCGGCCACTCTCATGGGGTGAATGGTTGGTTAGGATAGTTTCTTTTAGTAACTTCTCAAGCCACTGGGAGAAAGTGGGTCTGGAACTGGACTACTCAAGCTGGTCCTTTATTTATCGCAACAAAAATCGAATGTCTAAACGGGTCTTTCATTTCAGATCAAGCTGACAGCCATTATAAACTCCCGTTAGAATTTTGCCTTACTACATTTGTACTTAACTCAGTTCGCAGGCCACGTGCGTGCTGGCTCAAGTGAGTTGTCGGCCGAGCTTGATGAAATTTACTAAATTCTAAAGACTCTAAACACACACACACACGCAAAACAAGAACAAGTGAACTGTCCATATATAGCCAAAAACAACATCAAGACAAAGAAAAAATCAATCAAAGTTATCTGATAGTTGAGATCTTTATTCACCCTCCATAGTTGATTGGGTTTGTTTTACGTCAACTCGTCACTCGTCAAGTATACTTTCCACGACTGATTCGAACTTTAAAATCCGTTTTAAAGGCCAATTGGGTACACAAATCTGCCAACAAAACAACCCGACTTCCTTTGGGAGTAGTTAACGGCCAACAAACAACAGATTTTAGTCATTTAACATGGAAGTTTACGATATTAGATCGCACCTTGTTCTTCGTCTAATTTTCCCGCCATATTTGATTTCAAGTCAGCAAATGCTTGATATCCTACAATATCCCTAGTATCCTCTTCAATGGATCCATTATTTTCCTTTATCTTCCTAATTTTATCGTATGAACCCACATGTACCACAACGCTCCTTCGCTCCTCATTCATCTCGCGCCAGCCTCGCTTGGTCTCGCGTGTATTGATGACGTTTACACGCAAGATATTTGTTCTATGCATGCGTAGGTCAGCCTGGATTAGCCTGGTACCCTGGCCCAATTTCAAAAGAAATATGGGCCAGGTAACCACTAATTACATTCTCGCGTCATCAGGGCTAAATCCACTTATGACGATTGCAGTTTAACTCATAGCCACTAAAAACGCGCGAAATTTTAACCAATAGGAAAGCAGAAGTCTTTAGTGGTTACATAGCCCATATTCTTTGATTGGGCCAGGGTACCAGGCTAAGCCTGGATTAGGTCCCAGTCGACAGCCACAATTTCCGATCGTGTAAACTACATTAAAACATTTTCACTGCGCTTCAACCAAAAAAATACACTGTACATTTAATTTTGTGGTTCAATAGAAGAGTGGTTTTTGACGGAAGTAACACCACACCATCCAAAAGAAGACGTAATCTTCAATCTTATTTCCTATTCTTCTTTGTACATTTCACTCTGCAATGAATAAAGTAATCACGATATTAGCTTGATAATTAATAGTTAACTTCTAATCTATTCTCCAGCTATAATATTTAACCCGTTACGTTACGAGCGCGAGAGATTGCATGTGTTTGCCGCAGGACTTAAAGTGCCAATGCAGCGAAATTTCACCCCAGTTTTTTATGATTGCATTTGAAAGAACACTTAAAATGACAACGTAACATTTTTCGTAGAATTTCGTTTCCTTGCTTCATTCTTGAGATATTCAGGTTTGTTTGATATGCAAATGTCATACTTATGATATCACACTGCATAATGACTTTTTAGAAAAGTATAATTTTCTTTGAGAGTGCTTATCGAAAGTACTTAATAAAAATTTGCACTTGCATGTATGTAGCCATGACTGGTCACTAAACGTGTGTAGCTGGGTGTAAAATATTTGCACTATCCTAAAATTGATGCTATTTCAAAAAGTCATTATGCAGTGTGATTTGCATATCAAACAAACCTGAATATCTCAAGAATGAAGCAAGGAAACGAAATTCTACGAAAGGTGTAAAAAACTGGAGTGAAATTTTGCTGCATTGGCACTTTAAAGTGCCTATGAAACGAAAATTAAGTATGTCTTCTTTGAAAGAACAATTAAAATGATAGAGTAACATCTTTTGTAGATTTTCGTTTCCTTGCTTCGTTCTCGAGATATTTCAGTTTGTTTGATATGCAAATTTGACTTATAAGATAACTTTACGTCACTCTTTGCATAATAACTTATCGCGAAAGATAACATATCTTTGTTATTGTCAAACAAAAACCGCACTTAAAATTTACAGACTCTGTTGTAGGAGAAACACTCGCACATGGTTCCTAATTCGCCAAGCGCTTTTGTTCGATAATAACAAAGACATAGAACACTTTGCAATAAGTCATTAAGGCCTGGCCAAACGCTTTCAACATCGCATTCAACATCATTCAACATTGTTGAATAATGTTGAAAGCACGAGTGGCCAAATGAATTCAACATCGTTCAACATTCATGAATGACAATTAATTGAACGTGGGCTACCACAAAAGCTGGAATCGACAATATCCAGCATGGCGCATGTCTCTGTTCAACAAAGCTGAATGAAATGTGGCCAAATGCGTTCAAACACCTTTCAACACTTTGAGAACAATAGAAAATGTTGAACGCGTGTTTGAACGAAAATTTGTACATGTTCAAATTTCGTTCAACATCATTCAACACCATTCAACAACGTTCAACATCATTCAACAGGGGTGGCCAAACGCTTTCAACATGTTGAATTCAACAATGTTGAACGATGTTGAATGAAATGTTGAAAGCGTTTGGCCAGGCCTTTACGCAAACTGTGATGTAAAGTTGTCATATACAGTAAGTTAAATTTACATATCAAACAAACTGAAATATCTCAAGAACGAAGCAAGGAAACAAAAACATGTAAAAGATGTTACTCTATCATTTTAAGTGTTCTTTTAAATAAAGACAAACTTATTTTTCGTTTCATAAGCACTTTAAGATTGTATAAAGAAAGTAAATATAAACCATTACACTAACCTGTTGCGCAGAAGAAGTTATCGTTAATAATCAGTTTCCATAATGGTTCATATATTTCAGCTCAACAATTAACGTTGGAATTGACAAATAATATCATTAGCCGTTTGTCAGACACACACATTCTCTCTTGTTTGAAGATTCATCTGTAATTTATAAATAATTTGAATGAATTAAGACGTTAAAGTGCATATAACCAAACATTTTGTATCATCTAAATACGTTCTACCTTTGGCAAATAGTTGAACAACGAGATATTTTTTAGATTGGAGCAACCTTTATTGCTTTAATAGAAATTTTTGTTTTCAAAATGGTAATGAGATGACGCCAAAGTAGTCATCATTATCTATACAATATTTATTTGCAGGAGTGACATGACCTAATTCTTCCATTAATGGTGTGTTTGAACAACATGTTCCATATTATATGAGTTTTTCCACAAAAATTCTCAGGTAGTTTATCTTGCCAAAAAGAGAAAGAAAGCCAAATGCCTACATACAGTAGACGTCATCTTATTACCATACTAGAAATGCGAATCTCGAAAAAACATTGAAGAATAGCTCTAATCAAAAAAATATTTCACTGAACAACTGTTTGCTCTATGTAGAACGTATTCAGATGATAAGAACATTGGGTTTATATGCACTTTAACTGCAGAATATGCGTTGTTTGGAGGTAGGTGCCGTTGGTGACCAGGCTAGTCAGCAATCTAGCTTGTTAGCAAGCAAAGTAACTGTAAGCAATTGGGCCATGAGCAAATAGCCAGCAAACTAAGCAATAGCGATTAGGGTAATCAGAGAAGCAATAGGCGTTTGCCATGACAACTCTGCCAAGGCAGACCACCGGCACCAGTCACACTGACAAGTCAGTGGATTAACATATACGATCTATATGATTTTATACAATATCCTGATTGCTATGCGTGTTTTCATTGGTTGTTGGCCATGATCTATTAGAGGACAGACACATGGTCACGTCAGATCACGTCAGCTGACTTGCTTTTTTCCTTCTTCATGCCCCAAAATCCGGCAAGAGTTTCGACAAAGACCTTTTAAATTTTTATTGTATAAAACAAATAGATTCCATTTTTTGTTGTCTGTTCAGTTATAGATGCACAGAAGACGTCAAACGTGGTAAGAACATCAGTGACCCACTCGACTGCGTCTCGTGGGCCACTTTTTTGTTCTTACCACGTTGTGACGTCATCTGTGCATCTATAACTGAACAGACAACGGCAAAATGGAATCTATTTGTTAACTATACTTCGTATCTACACGGGTGGGGAAAGGGCGAAGGGGGAGCACAAGCTGAGCAAAGACGCTACTTGTAGCAAAGCAACAGACGCTCAATGAATCTCGAATGCGCGGGAAACCCCTTAACGTAATTGACGTAAGGGACTCCCCTAATAAGGGGAACCGCAGGCCAACTACATCAGCAGTTAACTTCGCTTAAGGTGGCTCCATAGTCCATACAGTTTCTAGAAAAATGGAAAATACAAGTTTGAGAGTCCAAAACACGTGAATAAACAATTCGAAAAAACGATAAAACTAAATGTTATGCATAGTTAAACATTCTGACAATCAAAAACTGTTACCAAATAAATACCAACAGTTGTTGCTATGGCAACAATGACGTTTCAAAATGGCTGCCAATTACCTTTCAAACTAATTTACATGTAATTCTAAAAAAACGTTGGTGACCCCCAATTTTTTTTTCATTAAAACTTTTCTTGAAGTATGAGTAATCAATAGGCCGATTTAAAAAAAATTCTGTACAACAAAATTTTTAAAAATTAACAAACATGATTTTTTCGGGGAAAAAATTATTCCTTCAACAGAATTTTTTTTAAATCGGCCTATTGATTACTCATACTTCAAGAAAAGTTTTAATGAAAAAAAAATTGGGGGTCACCAAAGTTTTTTTTGAATTAAATTAGTTTGAAAGGCAATTGGCAGCCATTTTGAAACGTCATTGTTGCCATAGCAACAACTGTTGCTATTTATTTGGTAACAGTTTTTGATTGTCAGAATGTTTAGCTATGCATAAGATTTAGTTTTATTGTTTTTCCGCATTATTTTTCCGCATTGTTTATGCACGTGTTTTGGACTCAAAATTGTACTTTCCATTTTTCTAGAAACTGTACGGTGCCATCTTAAATATATATTCCTATATTTAACCACATTTAAAATTGTATAAAGAAAGTAAATATAAACCATTACACTAACCTGTAGCGCAGAAGACGTTATCGTTGACAATCCGCTTAAATAATGGTTCATATATTTCAGCTCAACAATTAACGTTGGAATTGACAAATAATATCATTAGCTGTTTGTCAGACACACACATTCTCTCTTGTTTGAAGATTCATCTGTAATTTAGGAATAATTTGAATGAATAATGACGTTAATGGGTCAAGATTTGCCCTATCTCTGATCTAGAAATTATTATAGCAAGTGAAGCGCTGCCTCAAATGGGATGAAAACCTTTAGCCTACTGCACAGGCAACTTTTCTGTCTGTTGCCCATGTAACACACCCCCCCCCCCCTTCATCTGAATTTGTCTCCTCCACCCAAGTATACCCACTCCACCAAAGATTGCCCACTCCACCCAAGTTTACCCACTCCACCCAAGTTTGCCCACTCCACTCAAGTTTACCAACTCCACCCAAGTTTGCCCACTCCACCCAAGTTTACCAACTCCACCCAAGTATGCCCACTCCACCCAAGTTTACCCACTCCACCTGAGTTTACCCACTCCACCCAAGTTTGCCCACTCCACCCAAGTTTACCCACTCCACCCAAGTTTGCCCACTCCACCCAAGTTTACCAACTCCACCCAAGTATGCCCACTCCACCCAAGTTTACCCACTCCACCTGAGTTTACCCACTCCACCCAAGTTTGCCCACTCCACCCAAGTTTGCCCACTCCACCCAAGTTTACCCACTCCACTCAAGTTTAATCACTCCACCCAAGTTTGCCCACTCCACCCAAGTTTACCCACTCCAACCAAGTATACCCAATCCACCCAAGTTTAACCACTCCACCCAAGTTTGCCCACTCCACCCAAGATTGCCCACTCCACCCAAGATTGCCCACTCCACCCAAGTTTGCCCACTCCACCCAAGTTTACCCACTCCACCCAAGTTTACCCACTCCACCCAAGTTTACCCACTCCACCCAAATTTGCCCACTCCACCCAACTTTGCCCACTCCACCCAACTTTGCCCACTCCACCCAAGATTGCCCACTCCACCCAAGATTGCCCACTCCACTCAAGTTTGTTAACTCCACCCAGGTTTACCCACTCCACCCAAGTTTGCCCACTCCACCCAAGTTAACCCACTCCACCCAAGTTTACCCACTCCACCCAAGTTTACCCACTCCATCCAAGTTTACCCACTCCATCCAAGTTTACCCACTCCACCCATGTTTGCCCACTTCACCCAAGTTTGCCCACTCCACCCAAGTTTGCCCACTCCACCCAAATTTGCCCACTCCACCCAAGTATGCCCACTCCACCCAAATTTGCCCACTCCACCCAAATATGCCCACTCCACCCAAGTTTGTCCAGTCCACCCAAGTTTGCCCACTCCACCCAACTTTGTCCACTCCACCCAAGTTTGTCAAGTCCACTCAACTTTGTCCACTCCACCCAAGTTTGTCAAGTCCACTCAACTTTGTCCACTCCCCCAAGTTTGCCCACTCCGCCCAAGTTTGTCAACTCCACCCAACTTTGTCCACTCCACCCAAGTATGCCCACTCCACTCAAGTTTGTCCACTCCACCCAAGTTTACCCACGAAAAATTATTATTGAGTAAAATATGTTGTTAGCCGGCAAAGTGTCAATAAGACACTGTCAACTGTTATCGAGTAATGGTTTCTGCTGTTATAAAAAGCACTGACAAACTCATGAAAGAGCACTGCCTTCCTCAAGACTGACCACTGAATCGATGGTGGCCTTTAAGGAATACTTCTGAAAGCAAACAAAGACACAAAGTGTCGTTCTTACTGTAATCGTAAATTTTCCTTCGAGAAAGAAGGTAAAACTGTTTAATATCATAATAATTATGGCATTGCCAGTTTAGAAACCATCGCTGTCATGGTGTTATAAACCAACTTCATTACTTCAAACGTACATGCAATTTTAATACTAGTTGCATTAAAATTGCAACTAGTATTAAAATTTTGTTACTTGATTTTCAAGTGATAGAATGAACAGTTTTGTCCAACGGGAATATTGAGTTGGTTTTCAAGTGCCAGAATGAACTAATTTGTAGCTTCGAACTCCACAACTGAACTGGTTCTCGTGGACGCTGACTCGATGGAATAACAGTGCAGATAGATTCATAAAAGCACGAACACCAACCACTTGACTCTCGACTCATCAATAAAATGCTTGTATATTTCCCCAAAGCCTTAAACTTACACTCTTGCATCATTGGATTGCACAATTAATTATGTCTTACAAACTATTTCTTGTGTTCTCAGGGCTCAAAATAACGTTTCATGTTACACCGGTCATGGTGACTGGTCAGTTCCAATTGTGACCAGTGAAAGATGATTTTTGACTGGTCAAATTTCACGACACCCCCCCCCCCCCCCCAAAAAAAAAAAAAACCAAAAAAAAAAAACCCAAAAGAACCCCAACAAAAACAATCAAATGAAAACAAACACAACACAACATAGTGCAGTGCAACACAGCACAGCACAGCACAACACAACACTTGACACAACACAACGCAACACAACATGGCATGACACAACACAACACTTGACACAACACAACGCAACACAACATGGCATGACACAACACAACGCAACTTAATGCAACACAACACAACACAACACAACACAGCACAGTCAGCACGACACAACACAGCACAATGCAATGCAACACAACATGACACAACAAAAAACATGTAAAGTATATTCTACACAGTACACATATAAGCTAGTACTGATATAAATGTTTGTCATAAAAAGGAAATGCATGCATAGTTCACTTCAAAATATATCAGACATTATGAAACGGGTCTACAACAGCACAACAACAATCATTTTAGGTTCCTTCAAAGGGAAGTAATAAAATTAATTGCAAGTTAATATGACCGGTCAAAATGACTGGCATTAAAATGACCAGCGTTATACAAATTTGACCAGTCACATTAAAAATTTGGCCAGTAATTGACCGGTGACAATCTGTTATTTTGAGCCCTGGTTCTGAAAGCATTGCACACCATCGTACACCTAGGTCAGCAGAGGTGTGCTAACCTCAGCACACCTGTGGTTTTTCTCAGTGATAGGCATGTATTATTATATTACTGTATACAGTGTAAACATGCATATAATAATTTAAAATATGCTATTACTTACGTATCACATCACAGATAATCCTGGACATAAAAATCCACTAATTGTCCACATGACACAATATTAATCAGTTTTTAAAACAATCCACTATTAGTCAAAGAAAGAAATGCAACCATGTTAAGTTTAATCATAGTCCCTAGAAATAAATTGTCTGGAAACGTGGCCCAAAGTCTTTGTTCTAGGTTTTTGTTCACGTTTGTGCACCTTATTTCACCTTAACACTAACCTGCAAACAGGCCAATTGTAAACTATGGCCTGATACAAATGTTGTTAAAAGTTTGTGCAGTACTTCCAGATTTTGCAAGTTGTCACTCCTGATAGGCTATAGCCCAAAAAGCTCTATTCTGATTGGTTTGTGTATGATTTGATTTGATTGTGATTGATTAATTACATAATTAACAAAGCGTCTAATGTATCTAACAATTCAATGATGTTTAGTGAAGTTTAGAGTAAAAAATCTAAAGAAAGAACAGCACGAATGTATAGAAAAAGTCCTGTTTAATGAGGATGTGCTAGCTGTACTCCGTATTGGTTATGGCAAGAGTTTAATACACCAACTTCTCCCAAGCGTCTGTGAAAACATATACAAACTGTATAAGCAAGCTTGTGAACACATTGTATTTTTGGTACTGTATAATGAAGCAATCAACCAATAGCATCATTGCTTTATAAATCTTAACGAGCGTAAAACAAAAGATTGTGCACCTTATTTGCCACCTTGTAGCTCATTGTTAACCGCTTTGATGTTCGCCGTGTCTCCAGACAATATAATTCTAGGGACTACAGTTTAATAGAGTAAATAGTACAAATATACAAGTGACAAAAATTCAACAAGAATAATATATACAGAAAATTTCTGTCAGGAATATAGAATTGACAAAACTACAACATGTACAAACCTCAAAACCATGACACTTGAATCCATAAAAATCATCCATCCTTCATTTCTGTGGCAACAATCCTTCCTTTTCAGAGTTCCATTGCTTTCCTAAAGAGATTAGCATTAATATTTTTTGTCTTTCTTCCTCTAAAAGCATAAAGAAGCCTACCATTTTTGAACCATTGTTAATATAAGTTACATTATTCTCGTACTTTTAACTTAGGGGCTTTTAACAGGGTATACAGTAGCTTTTAACAAGCTACCCTGGGGGGAGCCAACTTTGTGTTCATTTTACTCAGTCTCGACAGCCAGCATTTATTGTCAGTAATAGCATAAAAAGAGGTGTATTAGCTATTAAACATCCCACTTGATGAGCATCATTTAGTAAATGACCCAAATCGAGTGAGACCTTTAATAGCTAGTCACCTCTTTTTATGCTATTCCTTTGTAATATCATGTTTGCGGGAATTTATTTTGTTGTCACCTCTGTTGATGTCAAACCGGGTATGATTAGTTCTAATCAGACCTGGTTTGACATCAACGGAGGTAGGATTAGTAAAAATGAATATGAGGTATATTTATCATTTATAGACCTGGAGTGAGGGGAATTCGATGAAATATTACCCCGAGGTATGATATATCATCCCGAGGGGTAATATTTCATCGAATTCCCCAAGCGAAAGGTCTATAAATTATATATTATATCGAAACAATTAATCTTTCCAAAAAAAGCTTAAAATTAATAATGTTAATAAAGTTAGCTTAGCTTAACTTTTGTCCACTTTTCATTGTCTGTTTCCATTCTGTTGTCGTCTCAAGGCTTCTGTATGCATTGTTTGTTGCTTTCTTTGTATTCCCTGAATCATTATTCTCTTGTAACCTAACAATCTTCTTGTCAACATCTGAGTGCTCAGGTGAAACATTTTCTTATCTCGCCAAACTCCACCATTGTTGACAGCTTCATGAATCGTGCGTGACATTCACACGTATACACAAACTCAAATACCCCACCCACCACAGCGGGGTATAACCTCGAATACCCCACTGTGGAGGGTAATTCTACGATAAATTAACTGGTCACATGGTACAAATCAAGCTCTCGGACTGGACAATTTACAGTTGAGATATACCTAAATATTAGTTGTTAATGGACCTGTGAGAACAAAAGAAATCCCTGCAAACATGATATTACATGAGGAATTTCATACTTGTCTCAGGTAGTAGGGTCATAGGGGTAGGGTCACCCTCTTTGCGAGGTAGGATTACCCTAGGGAGCGAGATAAAGTTCCCTCCGTGTAAACAATTTGACTCGCCTACCCAACTGCAAAACAAAACGGTGGCAGAAAGTGAAACAATTGATAGAGCAGCAAATACAAAGCGAAAAAGATGGTCTTGGTCTCCTACAATGGTTGAAAACATGATAATTGGCCTGAAGAAGTATAAGTTTAAGTGAGTTTAATTTTATCTTTTAATTCTAACAGTACAGTTACAGTTTCTTCCCGACGATCTTAAATTAAGATGCAAACTATACCCTCCAGGCTTAAACCGATTCAGAAGTCATATTAAATCTAATTCCTCGTGTTAGTCATGTAAACACTGAAACACACGACAAAGTTGTCTCGGGGGGTAGGGTGTCCCTCTTTATACCCGAGCCAACTTTTAGTCCATCTAGACAGGCCCTTACAGTTTGTGGTGTGTTGTTAACGTTTAACAAGAGCTTGTAGAGAATTGACAAACTCGCAAAAATTCAACAAAATCTACAAACCTGAACTATTAAAAACCACGAGCTGTAGTGTCGAGCTGGGGCGTCTACAAAAATCACCCATCTTTTGTTTCTGACGCCCAAATTTTGCCATCTTTGAGTTTTAATGAGTACTCAAGGTGCTGTAGATTCATATTCTCTAACTTTAAACGATTGAAAACGGCAAAAAATGGCAAAAATCTGGGCGAGAAAACCTTGCTTTCAAAGAGCACTTCTTCCCGCTTTGCCGCCATCTTGAAAATGCAATCCTCGCCCCAGTCTTCTCCATTTCAGGGCGTCACCCAATATTTACGTTCTCGCCCCCCTTGCTGCCCGCATGTGTAACATTTACGTTCTCACCCCCCTTGTTGCCCGCATATGTAACATTTACGTTCTCACCCCCCTTGCTGCTCGTATATGTAACATTTACGTTACTACCCCCTGGTGCTCGTATATGTTATATGCACTGATCTCTATAAAAGGACTGGATAGCGCATCTATTGTTTCTCGTGCCCTAATTTTGATGCCGGAAGTGAGCAGCGGCGGCCATCTTACTAGGACCCAAGTGGGTCCTAAACAATATGGCGTACATAGGAGTGGAAAGCAGTTTAACGAAGTTTTTCGCCAAATTCGAGAAGTTTGCTAAGATTTACCACCGAATTACGGTTCGTAATCTTATTTTATATAATAGTTAAGCGTTTTAAACTCTTCCGATTCCTTTTACAAAGGCTTTTTTTTGCGAAAGATACCTGCCTATGTATTTGCTTCACGACTCATGGTATTAACCAAATAGTCAGTAAACAAATGTCTTCCAAGTCCGCATGTGTACTTGTTTCTCTCTTTATTTTGTAGTATAAACGCCGTATTATTAAATGGTTTACTGTGATGGGTTTCCTTTATGTTTTGATTGATTTATTGCCGAGTAATTCAAATGAGAATTCAAATTTGGAAAAGTTCTAGCATAAAACCTTATAGTCCATTTGCCACCTTATATGTTTCTTTAATAGGCAACCTTGTTGCCATCAGAAGTGTATTGTTTTTTATGGTTTTGTACTCACATGGATCTATAGAAATGAATTAGCTTGCAATGCAATTTATACAATAAAGGCCTTCATGGAGGCATAAATAATAGTGAGATATTATAAAGTATGACTTGTCTTTTTGAGTTATACCACTAAAGTTGAATCATAATTTTTGCTTTAAATGGTCGGCTTTTCAATGAAAACCCAGCGAAACTTTACATTTTTTACAAGTAAATGCACCTGTTGATATTACCATTTCTGCAGAGTGTCTGGGATGACAACTAAAACTCTAACAGTATCCCAGACACTCTACAAGTTTATTATTACATAAATGAAATATAATTTCCTGTATTGACTGATAGGATTAATAGCCACCTGCAAATAAATATTCACAACAAAACAGCAAGAGCATTTGTTTTGGTTGAAGCTACTTTCAATGACACATCTTGATGTTCAGGGCTTCTCATAATCCCATCATAGAATTCTCTTGTCAATATAAACTCTATGTTTTGGGGACTTTTGCCCTTATCAAATGCATTGCAATGGACTCAGTACAGCAAAATTTGGGTTTACCGTCTTGAGAAGGCAACAACAGCCAACCTTTGTGGTAAAAACCCAGTTAAAAAGTCAGTTACTATAGTGTTCTTTGGAAGACAAGTAATGCTAATTGTGGTAAAAAACTAAATATTTACTTAAAATTATAGAAATGCCACACCACATATAGAAGCTTTTAATATATATACTGTATGCATACAGTATTAACAAAAATCAACTGAACCCGTAACCTTGTGATCACTTTTGAAATCTCTCTAATCATTGAACAGCAATAACTATTATAATAACAGAGCAAATGTTACATAGGGTTACAATCTGTATCCAGATTAACACCTGAGCCACTGGACTACAAAATAAAATACATGTATTAAAAGCTGATACTAAAGCCAAGTCAATAACATGTATGTGCACAACCTGTAAAGGTAATAAACTAAAGATTACAGTCTTACTAAGATGATAGAGCAAAGATCACTTGCAGCAAGTTTTGATGACTAGTGAGATATGCTGAACTATTGAACTAGATAAGCAAGGGTAGCAAACTGACAAATAGAAAAATACACATGCTGCCTAAGTGGTGATTAAAAGAGTCAAACTGAAAATACTACATTAGAAAACCATGTGAACCACTGAACCGTTCGAAGTAGCACAAACTTACTTTGGTTATTTAAAAATTGGAAACAATACTAATGCTAAGTCTTGCCCATTAGCCTAGCAGATTATAGAGAGTGTATTATAAACTCATGAGGCATCTAATTTATGGGTCCATGGGAGTGTGGCACCATTTATAGTCAATGAGTCATTGACCAGTTAGTAAAATCAAGGGTCCAAATTAAAATACTAATTCAAAAAAACAAGTAGTATAATTAATATCTCACTGAATTTTAATATGCGTTCACGTTAAAGATTTTTAAGTTATATAAATTGCATGTATAAGGTTTTATGCTAAAACGTTTCCAAATTTGAATTCCCATTTGGATTTAATAATCGGCAATAAATCAATCAAAACTTAAAGGCAACCCATCACAGTAAACCATTTAATAATACGGCGTTTATACTACAAAATAAAGAGAGAAACAAGTACACATGCGGACTTGGAAGACATTTGTTTACCGACTATTTTGTTAATACCGTGATTCGTGAAGCAAATACATAGGCAGGTATCTTTCGCAAAAAAAAGCCTTTGTAAAAGGAATAAAGAGTTTAAAACACTTAACTATTATATAAAATAAGATTACGAACCTTAATTCGGTGGTAAATCTTAGCAAACTTCTCGAATTTGGCGAAAAACGTCGTTAAACTGCTTTCCACTCCTATGTACGCCATATTGTTTAGGACCCAAGTGGGTCCTAGTAAGATGGCCGCCACGCTCACTTCCGGCATCACTTTCTGAACAATAGATGCTCTATCCAGTCCTTTTATAGAGATCAGTGGTTATATGCTACCAGGGCGGATGTGGGTGGGGTCAGGGGTCTCTCTCCTCCGCAGAGGTTCTATCGGAGATCGGCTGTGTCGGGGATAGTCGGAGATGCGTCGAAATCGTCAGCTGCACATAAGGAGTGCGACCGAGCATCTCCGACGACCGCCGAAACCTCCAATCTCCGAAATTTAACCTCTGCGGAGGAGAGTCAGGGCCTATATATGCTGATGCCGAATTAAGGGTTAATTCTTTTACGTGGTGTTACCACAAACTTATCTATGTTGAATTAGGGAGTGTTTACACGAGGCCGGCCTTGAAACTATATAGGCTTGGTTTCGCTGTTGCTTCAAGATTTGTGTCAATTGCCTTACAGCTCGTGACCGCTGGAGAATCATTATTTTATGTGGATTTGACACCAATCTTATTTAAAACAACGTATTGAGAGTCTGAGAGGTGAAAGTGCTTCAGTTCGGTGACTTCGGTCTAGCGGGCGACGCTTAATACTAGGCCCTGTTTATGAAGCAGATTCAGAGTGTTCAAGTCAAATCTCCCATGTTGTTTCTCCTTGTTGCGTTTACATGAAGAAGATTGAAAGTTTTCGATCTGATCGAAACGAATGGCTGAAGTCAATCCATGAAGTTGAGTGGTTGACTTGAGATTGAATGTCTCCAATCTGATTCATCTAAACACGGTTTGACTTTAAAATGACTTGATACGCATGAGTGAAGTTAGTGAAAATAGTGTTGAAAAATCGCTTCAGACAAAAAGCAAAAACAGATTGGATTCTCCATGTAAACATGTGCCCGGATTGACTTCACTCGCGTTTTTCGATTCGATTGGACTGTCAATCCGCTTCATGATCATGTAAACAGAGCCTTACCTGCATTTACTTAGTCTTACTTTTTGCATCTCTCAAGATGACCGAAAAGAGGGAATGAACGCCTTCGTCGAAAAGCGAACTGCACAAAAACGGTATATACAGTATGTGTGCGACTATACAACTAAATAGGTCAATTAGTGACAATTGGTATTTTTGAAACTAAGTTAAACTTAGTGCAAAGTACATATGTAGGTTGCGTCTTAGGCCTAGGTCAAACGACGAACTTTACATGAGACGACAAGATCGACGTTTGATCAAATACCGTTAAGTTCGACAGATTGTTTTAGGATCATCTGAGACGTTCTATCCGTATGACGAAGACGGATAGAACGTCTGAAGGTCGTCCCTGGGTCGAGATAGGCTAATCCTTTTCGAGCATTCTTGACTTGGAACCACGACTGAACTCGCAATTTAGCTGGCAAGCTCCGATCAGGCAGGAGGAGGGCTCGCGCCTGATTCTTTCAGGCTAGGTTGAGTGGCATTGAGTCGCAAACACATGAGCTCACAAGATTCCTATAATTTCCGCGGGTATTTATCGAATCGTTACTTTTCTTTCGTTTACACCTAGGGAAAACATGTCTCCCAAAAAGTACGCATGGATTTTATGAATAAGCCAAAAATGACAAAGATATTCTATTTTTTGTTAAAAATATCCCTTAAAATTTCATTAAAAACGGCCATAAAGTCATTAAGAGTTGCTCAATTGAGAAACGCATGCGTACTTTTTTGCACATAACAATTCTGGTTCTAGTGAAACTTCTTTAGTTAGCAAAACTTTTAAGTTGGCGGAAATTATAGGTTTTTTCATATCTCAGTGACGTCACAATGACGTCACTGTATGACGTCATCAAACGAAAGAACTTCATTCATATATACTACGTGCAGAATATCTAGCATTTCTAGCATGGGGATCAAATTTGTAAAGCTCTAGAAGCTCTGTGGTCAAATCAAGTTTTCCCCTAGCAACGGGTCTAAATAAATATGTCTGAACACCCTTAAGCAAACTATCAAAGAGTTAAGCATTTGCACACGCTTAAATTGTAGAGTAAATCATTACCCTTAAATATAGTCAACGCAAAAATTATGCATGCTAACGCAAAAAAAGTTATCCGACAAAACACAAGGCAAACGTTTGCATAGTCAAAAAGTTTGTATCAAAACATTTCGTAAAACATAAAAGAACACACACTGGAGCAACTGTTTCGATGGCACCCAAGCAGAATCTGGAAAATCTTCTTGCTTGGATAAAGGCTCGAATAAGCCAGACAATAAATTTGTGTACAGTCACCTTTGTGAAGTATCTTCCTTGAATTGAAAGTGATGAATGATTCTATTAAATTCAAAATGTAAATATATGTAAATATGTAAAGTATAATATTGAAGAAACTCGTTATTAAATATCAATCCTAAAAGGTTTGGAATACAAACCTACCTCTTTAGAATCAATGCAAACCTTTTTTGTCCTCCGATCGCAAAAAATTGTGCTTTAAACTTTCCCAAATTCACACACAAACCGAGTAAACTTCCTCAACCGCCATCTTTGAGAACAAATTTGACGCGTGCAATGTGCTCGAATCACGCGCATGCGCAGACGTTTTTCCCCCGTGTTCCATTACATGGAGACCGCGATGGGAGAATGGGTGTGAAATTATCTGCGCAGCGCAGTAGGCGTCAACGCGTTAAGCCAATCAGAGTCGATTTTCAAATGGATTGTCCCAGAGCCATTCGCTTGCCGCGCGCGTATGGGTCTGGGTACGAGATTGTAATATATGAATAAAACACAGGAACCACAACCACATCCTCGTACCCAGGGTCTTATCTCCAATACCCTGGGTACGTCCTCACCCGATTCGCACCTGATTACATGTACAGGTATATTAGCAAGGTTTAATTAGTTCTCATTACATGCTTATAATCGTTAATAGTAGATCTACTTTACCTACTGGATGACTGCATGAATACCTGGTCTTTTGCTCAGCGGATTCCTACGTCAATTTAAAGCTTGCTCTAAGGGGGTTTGCTATAACCCGGGCGATGATCGAGGATGAGCGTGAAATCTTTTTGGTCAGAAGTCATATTAACTACATAACATCAACGGAAACCGTAAAGTGTTCGAACACTGGATTATATGAAGATTCGTGTGACACGTCTAGACAATTCGTCCTTTAAAAAACAACTGTTAAGTCTGTTTTCTAGAACAGATGTCAAAAAATATTCTCGAGACGTCTGCATAAAAAAAATCACACGAGAAACAAGAATACTAAATTTAAAGAGTGCTGGGCAAAGCCCTTCTTTTGTGTGAACCGGAGATTGGCGTTGAAGCTTAATTCTAATTGTCAGTCGCAATATTCACAGTGTCATATGAGTTATGACCCATATTTTTAAAGTTTAAATTTACAAACACGCGAAAGAAAACTTTTTATCCCAAACTGGAAAAAAAGATGATAAAATTTAAAAAAAATAAGGTCGACAACAAATTTTGTGCACGGGACGCGTGCCAATTACACGTCATCGATCCACTGGGTGTGTTTTCGGTAAAAATATATAAACAAAGTTTGTTGTCTGGAATATATAAAAGAGTGCTTTTACATATTGGGAGCGTGAGAAAAACATATTTATGAGTGAAACGGAACCAATATTACTGCATATGTTTGCATGCATGTGCGTTATTGAACATTTCAAAGGTTACTTTAAATTAAATTGGCGGTGGATTTTTTCTTGGAATGACTTTCTGCACAAAAAACGTGGAACTATAATAACCTAAAACTTTTAATTCATGCCGGTCATTAAAAAAATAATTTTTTGATATTATATAGTTAGATTTTACACAAACCTAGAATTGCTTAATTTTTCTAGAGACTATTTAACTGCTTTTCTGTTGAAATTAATTTTAATTTAAGAAATTTTTCGAGATTTTCCTTCAAAAAGTGTAATTAATTAATTCCGAGGGGTAAATCAAGTAAAATAAAAAAATCATGAAAAGCTCAGATGATTGTTTGATCACGTACACTTTTTTTTTTCACCTGAACTGAAAGCGTAGGTTGATGGGATCATCGGAGGTTCGTACTTAGGCTGCCTCAGGCGCCACTCCCCTCCCGCTTTCAAGCAAAAGGGGGCCCGTGGCTGAGATAGCGTGTGATTTTCTCAGGCTAATTCGGACTTTCAAAGAGAAACTGCATAATTTTTTTATTCACTCATTTTTTTGGGCCGGTCAGAATCTGGGGCCGGGGGCAAATGCCTCCTTAAATGTTTGTGATTGTTCTATAAGCCTACCTAGTTTTATTTCAATAGCGTAAATACTTTTGGAGATATCAGCCACTGGCACTTTCCCCCTCCCCAAGCCCTGCCCAGATTTCCGGCACCCTTGGACATTCTGCGTAAGAAAAGCGTTTGGCACGGAGGTTTATAGGTGTACCAGGTTGGAAGAGATACAGCCCTAACGGCAAAGTAATTGGAAAATTAATGTCAGTCTTGCAAAATTAAAATTTGTCAGAATTTAGGTCCACTTCTGCGCAATGTGACCGTATACGCCCATGAGCAGATGCAAGAAAAGTAGAGGCCTCAAAAAGGAATCAAAACATTCGGACAATCATAGTATTAGAAAAAATTCGAAAAACTTTGATAATAAGCTTTAAACTTATTTTTAAAAAACCTTTTTCTGGGATTATATTCAGAAGTGATAATTTTCGGGAGGGGGTACGTTTTAAAATAGGTAATTTGTGTATATTTTTATTAGCCCGCGGGCTATGTATATTCATACGATTATTTGGCTTCTGCTGCAGCAAGGCTAATTATTAATATCGAAGATATTTTTTTCGTTTGAGATTTATTAATAATAAGGAGAATCGGATCTTATTCTCGAGTATGGCCGGTGGGCCGTGATATTAGAAGTTTATATAGTATACCATATAAAATCGATAGATACATAGCGTTCTGAGCAGAGATTCTCAGATCTTGACGACCGCTGACCAAAACGATTTCATGCTCATCCTCGATCATCGCCCGGGTTATAGCAAACCCCTGCTCTAAGCTTCTTCTTTCTTCTTTACTCTTCTTTACACTAGCAAAAACTTCTTAAATATAAATATAGTCCGACGATTCACCTACTTGATTTACCATTGCTGGCAACTGTATTCGCAAACTGTATTAAAAAACTGCATAATGTAAGTGCATTAACTAATATAACTATTTTATTTCTTTCGTTATTTGTAATCTTTTGTTGGTCACTCATATTAAAGCACAACTTTATAGGGTACGCACAAAGCCAACGAAAATCAGCTACAAAGTTGTACAGTTTAAAGATGGTCCAGTATGGAATGTTCAAATATTTTGCGCCGGACGGCCAAAATCGTCCAACCAATTATGCGCCAAAAATTCTCAAAGTCTTGCGCCGATAAGTTAAAATGGCGCTAAAGGAATAAAGGATTGGACTTACTTGGACTTTCCTCTAAGATTTTATGCGCCAAAAAAACCTTTAGTTGCAGATTTCAGTCATTTTATGCGCCAATCCATGCGCCGGAAGATCACTTCGTGCGCCGGACTTGTCCGGCGCACGCTGCGTTCATTACATACTGGAAGATGGTCGTGTCCATAAACGCTCGACCATTTCTGTACCAGTACGTGTCCTACCAAGTGGAAGCTCTGGTTCCAATCGGGTAGATCAGTCAAGTAGCGGCGCTAGTAGTTTCCCTGGTACCAGTGCTGCTACTTTGGATGAAATCGAAACTGAAGAACCAGAGTTTCTACAAGAGGCAGGGGATGAACAGCCGGCAGATGTTCCTCAGTTTGGTAAGCAGTCACTGGTAAAGACGCGTGTCAGGCAATACCGTAAACGAAAGGAGGCTGAAGTTAAAGCGTGGTCAGAAATGCGGGACAACATTTTGGATAGATGTGTTGAAAATGAAGCACTGCCAAAGGGAAGGATCTGTTGCTATTGTTCAAAAAGTGCAGAATGCAGATGTAAGGATTGTGGCATTCTGAAGTTGATGTGTGTGGATTGCTGCCCCCAAGTACATCAAAATTCTTTGCACATGCCAGAGATATGGAAGGTATATATGAAAATAGTTTACATCACTGGCAATTTGGCATAAATGGTACATGCATACAGTATGTAAAATATCTGCTTTAGTTTCATCATAGCACATTGGTCATCTTTTAAACAAAGTACCAAAATTAGTAAAACTTGGACAGTAACATATAACACCTATCAATGTTAAGCCCCAGGGTGTGTGTGTGTGGGGGGGGGGGGGGGGGGCAACCCATGGGATATTGACTGATCGACATATCCCGAGACAGGGAAATTTGACTTTCTTGACAAGCTTGAGGGACAGGAATTTTGACACGTAAAATGGTCTTAATACTATAGTTTAGCACTTGATATTTCCCAGGGAGCGGTATTTTGACCAAGAAGGCTATTCTATTGCCCTGTCTTGTCAACTTGTTTAAATCATGCCATATAGCTACATGTAACATTTTAATAAATTTCAATTGATATCTTGTCCAATTCACAAACACAGGATGATGGATTTCAAATGCTGGAGTTTGACAGAGGTATATGGAGAAAATTCAATGACAGTGGTCGTGATCAACATGGTTATGTTGAAAATATAACTGTAATCAACTTGTCAGGTAAATTTTTTTAGAGAGTTTTGGGAACAAAAGTAACAATTGTTACAGCCAAACCGGATGTTCTTCATTGTGCATGCAGTATTAGCAACAACATTGCAATCCAGCAATTCCTGGGCAGCTGGTTATTTAAAATTGCCATTTCAAATGTCAAACTTGACATGATGCAAAGTTGTATACTATAATAATAATGATGGTACTTATATAGCGCCTATACATTGCTGTCCTACTCATCAGCTAATTGCTCAAACTTCAAATCGAACTTTATTTAAATTGTACTTTTAGTACGTCAAGCTGCAAAGGGATCATGAACTGTTTGCAAGTCAATATTGCAATTATGTTGCTAATATTGCAAGGTTGTATGTATGTTAAAGTACATTGGGTTTGGCCATAAATATTTAAAATTTACCAGTTGACTTTGCTGTTATTAATGCCATGTAATTGTACAGTCTGCACAATATGTGACTCTTTTATAAGTTTACCAACCTATATACATGTGATGTTTGGTAGTCATTAGCTGTAAGATTAGTATTCAGATGAAGTTTGAACTTGTAACCTTTGGAATACTAGCCACGCAGATTCTCCTTTATACTGTATGTTTTGAAGGGTATAAGTTTGATCTTAGTTTAACTTGGGCTCAGGATTTTTTTTTTGGGGGGGAGCGGGGGGGTATAATTAAGGTTTTGCAAACTAATGATTTTAGTATATGTATTACAAAGCTGCAAACTAAACAACTAACAGTACACCCAACTAACAGTAGATATAATAAATAAATTATAGCAGTGGTCTGTCATGCATCCCATTTGGTTGAGTGGCCCACCAAGGTTATTTGGTTATAAACAAATAACAAAATGTACTTGTAGTATCAAATTCTAAGTTTTAAAATGATATTTGCCATGTTGCCACAATATTTGTACACTAAATAATACTTGTCCCACTGTACTTTTTTTAGAATGATTTAATAATTATATGTTTGAGTGTATAATGTACAGCATACTGCTACATGTATATTGTATATTAAGGAGTTAATAAGGAGTATACTGTTTTTTTTTCATAATGGCATAAGTACATAGCAGGTTTTTACACTGACCAATTGACCATCTCCATATATGTTAACTTTGTACCATATTTGAGCGATTAGTTGCCTAAATTATTGTTCTAACATGATACATCAGTGACATGTCAAGGGCAGCTTTTGTGCCAGGTTTCTGATTTTTGAAGGGTCATCACTGATCACTTAGTCATAGTGGTAGTCTTTTTTATGACTACCACTATGACTAAGTTGATAATTTATAAATTATAATTAAAATTACATGTAATGCGATTGATACTGTATCTGTGTTGTATGCTATAAAGGTTAAGAAATTGCACTGATTTACAGTATAAGTTTTTTGAAACTATTAGATTAGCACTTGACACCATGCTGCATTAAAAGTGATCAAGTTGCTAGCTAAATTATATTGTTTAAATAAATTTATTTTATTAACTACATTGAATCTAATTGAGTTGTTTTTAATTGCTTAGGAATTCAAGTGAAAGTACCTGTCATGTTTTATTATGATGAGGAACACTGTTTGACTTTGATTGAATATGGACTGTGGCCAGCTACTCCTAAAGAGCCTAAGGCTGCATTTGAGTTGCATCTCCTTGAACTAGCTGAAGTGCTATTTCTAGAATGTCAGCTATCTACCAAGCAGTTCTGTAATGCATTGAAGTGGATGGTTCCAGATCTTTGTCAAGCTTATGTAAGAACAATACTACTATTGTATAGCAGCTATAACTGCACAACAGGAATGTTATGAGTATCACCCCTAAGCCAAGTACTGTATTACTGTAAGGGTTTCATTCTAGCTAATGGCAGATGATTTTATTCAGTAGAGAGTTGAGGCATGGTGGGTTTTAGTCTAAGGTACTGTACATGTACATGTACATGATTGTATTTAGTGTGGAACTACTTCTTTAAGCACTTGTCTGTAAACCTTTTCATCTCTAAGCCAAGTACATGTACATGTATTAAGACCGACAATGCTATTGAGTAGAAGGAAGAGGCCATTAGAGATGTAAAAGTATATGACGATGGTTTACTGTAAAATCCTGATGGTAAGACCAGATATACAATTATAAAAAACTCTTCTATTAAGGTTAGTGTAGCTCAACACTCAAAAGTAAAATAGTATACATGTATACTCTCATAATAATTGACACTGTGGTGTGTGACAACACTTTAAATGAACTCATAATCTTGAGATTATGATGGGACTGGGATGGACTGCAATATGGAGGGGATTATAATCAGGATTTTACAGTAATGTGCTGAACTGCTGTAAGTAACTGTTGTAGTGAAACTGTGATAATTACTGTAATTGTTACTGATTGTGTAACTAAAGTAGATTTTTAATTTTTTTTTAATTAGGTTAAGGACATTTACCATTTGCTTGTTGGTGAGTGCTTTTCAGAATTTAGGTTCATGCGCCATCAGTTTAGGACATTGAAGCAACTTAACCCTGAACTTAAGGACGATGGAACGCTTTGTCTTGCATGTCCTAGAGTAAGTTTATTTTTATTAGATTACGTTTTTGTTTGTTTCTACCAGCATAGTGTGATGGATTGTACACTACACTACACTACACTGCACTGCACTGCACTGCACTGCACTGCACTGCACTGCACTGCACTGCACTGCACTGCACTGCACTGCACTGCACTACACTGCACTGCACTGCTCTGCACTGCACTGCACTAGTGCACTGCACTGCACTAGTGCACTGCACTACACTAGTGCACTGCACTGCTCTGCACTGCACGGCACTGCCCTACACTATTAGTATAACACATACTACAAAGGCACACACTACATGCACACTACACACACACATACTATACTACAATTACATACTACACGTCATGTATAAAACTTAGGAAACACTTTATGACACATCTATTTATTTGCTACACACTTGTAAACAAGATTAATTAATAATTATGTCTGATAATAGAACAATTTAAATTTTTTTGAAGGAAAATGGCACATTGCATTTTTCTGTGGATGCACTATTTGGATGTGTTCGAAAGAAAAGTTCTGGGGAGAGTGTGGCTCCTCCTAAACATGGGGAAACATTTTTTGTATCTCAGGAAAAGGTTGATTTGTTTACAACCTCTTATGGGAAGAAAGATAAAAAATTGGAGAATGTAAGATTGAATTTGAGGTCTTTCTACGTTTTTATCTCATTCCTGCCAAAGAGAGCCTTTATTGCTTTAATAATTAGACAATTTTATTCAGCAGTGGGAAGGGGGCAGTTTAGGCCAACCTACAGTAGGCAGGAATGGGTTATGTAGTTGAGACTTTTGTAGCTTGATCTTAGCTTTTTTGTTTTTTACGTATTATGTGACTTGTTCCTAGGATTGCAATCAGTTTCAAGCAGGTTCAAATCTCAGATCAAAAGTGAAGTCGATAAACTTGATGAAACTGCTGTATTTGGTTGTGCCTGCCGCCATGAAGTTCCAAACACATTTTTTAGCCTTAAGCGTGGAGAGCAGTAAGTTTAGAAAGTATTTTGTACATATAAACAGTGAATAAGGTGTGTACGAATCTGCCACCGCACATCTCAATCTCTTTATAAAGGAACTGGGGTGAGGCGAGATATTTGCAGAAAACCGGTACATTTATAACATGTCAAATGACCGGCCGTCTTAAAATGTAACTCGACATCGCAATTTTTGTTACCAACGTAACAAGATTTTTGGTTGGCCGATTATTTGACTGCTGCCCAGCTGTTAGTTTCAGTCTTGCATTTATCTACTTGTCTGGTAGTCACATTTTTGTTTAAAAATGTTTGTTTCTGCAAAGTGATAGCGTTAACCCTACCGGATTCACGCAGTTCTCTTAGTATGTATTATGAAATTAAGTGATGTTATTGTTTTTATTATTATACAGGATATCCAATGCTGTCTTTTTACTGAAAGAAATAAAAAAGAGGACTTCAGAACGTGGGTTAAAGCTTAACTTTATTTACGACATCGCCTGTACATTGGCTTCCCACTTAAAGGTTAGTCTAGCCAAAAAAGTGCCAGACGATTTTATTGAGCTGAGGGAAACCATTGGTTAAACAGGTTAATGAATGGTTTTAAAAGGAAAATCAGTGGTTAAAAAATTAGCATTTAAGATTCCGTTACTTTCTGCCTATGCAGTCAATCAAATTGCAGGAATGCCTAGGATTCCACCCGCTCACGATTAATAGAAGATTAGCTGTACTGTATATATAATGTACTGTAGTAGTGGAAAATGTTTTATGCTTTGTCTTTAAGGGTACTGGCCAAGCAGGTCTTTTGGATAACGTTACATTGGCTATTCCCACGTTTCATGTCTATGGTCACAAAGTGAAATGCCAGGTTACTGTTGTTGTTGTTGTAGTTGTTGTTGTCGTCGTTGTCGTTGTTGTTGCCCATGTTGTGGTTATCGTTTTCATTTTGTTTCGTTATGATCGCCGTCGTCTTTAGTGCCATGTCTCGTCGTTTTCATTATTGATTTGATTTTCTTCAATACAGTTACTGTATAGCCCTCGACGGTTGAAAGGGTTTGCAATGACGGATGGGGAAGTTATGGAAAGGCTTTGGTCCTATCTGCGCCCCACTGGGAAAATAACAAAAGAAATGACGGCCACCAATCGGATTGATGCACTTACAGATTATCTCTTGCACTATACCAGAAGATCCAGATCGCAGATTGGTACACAGTTTCACTGTAACTAAACCTTTATTTGAAACGTGCTTCACGTCTATTTTTTTGTCTATTTTTGTCATTGACAGGTGATTTGTTATGTCAACGAATGCAGAGAACTTTAGAGACGCAGAGATGCAGCAATGAAGAATTGAAACTTCTAATTTCAAAACTTGGAAAAGATGGTACGTTTTGTTACAATGAAGCGCAGTATTAAAATTATTAACATTTTCGATATTTGATTCACTTTTCACTTTTGTTCTTCTTAGACTCTTTAAATAAAATATTCATTGTATTTGTCAATAAAACAAATGCATTGTAGTATTACTGTTTACAACTTTGCCGCATTATATATTGCGCTATCAGAATGAAGCCTATCCCGGCCGTACATTCCTTATTTTTGAACGGATATTTTTTGTATCTAACTTGTACAACAAATTCGTAAAATTTATTTTGCAGAAGCTGCTTTACAAAATGAGGTGAAAGCCTGGGCAGAAACTGAGAAAACTGACATTCTCAAGACAACACCAGTGTCTGGTATTTAATGAATAAACTAATCTATGTATTTTCCCCATATATCATGTAATAGTGTCGGTCGACCCTTACGCTTGTGTGGTATTTTGTAACCAAACCTGAGCATACAATGGTACAATTGGTAAAATCCATTGTAAATTTCAAAAAATATTTACTCGTGAAAACAAATTTATAAAACTGAACCAGTCAACATATCGGGTAAATGTGTGTGTGTTTGGGGGCAGTGCCGGATTAACCTTCCCAGGGCCGGGGGCAAAAATATTTTAGGGCCGGTCACAAAATGAGAGCCATCCCCGGAGTACGGTGAACTGAAAGCGTAGGTTGATCGGATAATCGGAGATTCGTACTTAGGCTGCCTCAGGCGCCACTCCCTTTTTTGGGCCAGTCAGAATCTGGGACTGGGGGCAAATGCCCCCTTTGCCCCATAGGTAATCCGCCACTGTGTGTGTGTGTGTGGGGGGGGGGGGTGGTTATGGTTAAGCTGCGTATTTTTGGTATAGATCGTTTTCACTCACGTGATCGGTGCCTCCATTGGGGTGGTGAAACGATACGAAATATTTGAATAAGAATAGAGTTCAATTCACATAGGATAAAGATGGTACACCAATATGACCGCCATTTCATAGTTTTGGTACACCAATATGGCCGCCGTGAGGTCAGATGAAAACGATCTATATTCTACATTTCTATATTTGACCTTTCTAAAATTAGAAAATATATTTTATTAAATAAATCGTCCCATTATGACTGATTACAGCTTTAAGACATAATTATTCTTACTGTTCTGCAAAACAGATACGAGTTCAGATGCTTGTTTTCTCCAGTACACTGAGAAACTCCATGAATATTATACTGCCAGGTACAAACAGTATATTGAATACTAATATAATTTTTAAATGCTACATAATAATAATAATAATAATAATAATAATAATAATAATAATAATAATAATAATAATAATAATAATAATAATAATAATAATAATAATAATAATAATAATAATAATAATAATAATAATAATAATAATAATAATTAATAATAATAATAATAATAATTAATAATAATAATAATAATAATAATTAATAATAATAATTAATAATAATAATAATAATAATAATTTATTTAATATTTTGTTATATGCTGTTTATTAGGTTAAACACTTCACTGGAGAAATTAGAAAAAGGTTCCGAGGGGTGGACGTTGGATAGTCCATTGTTTATGGAAGCAAAAAAGAATCTGGAAAGGTCTAAAAGAAAGGAACAACTGGAAAGAAGACACAGTTTGGCAACTGAGAGGTGGTTCCTTCTTCAACTTATGAAGAAGTACGCAGGTAATGTATTCATAGGTTATATTTAAAGGATGAGTGTCAGGGTCATGCATTGCGCGCTCGCGGCGGCCATTTTATGGGCAGGCTAGCGAGTTCGTTATATAATCCGACAATATCTTGGCAATCCTTTAAGTAAATCTGGTACTTTGTGATTTTCCAATGAGAGAATATACTTAACTGAATATTTATGTAGCTATTTGTTGCAAACTTGATTACGAATGTAAAAAATATTGTTCAAATATGTCGGCTTCCACAAGTGCTTCACCACCGAAGCGTGGAAGGCCGAATTTTGAAGCTGAAACCAAGCGAATCAGACTGAGACCTGACGTGTTTGACCGTTGGTTGGTGAAAAAAGACTCGCTTGGATTTACACATAAGGCGCACAACAATTTAGTAAAGAACCGTGATCTTACTTGAGTTCGGTCACATATTTGACGACTTGATGGCCCAGCTTCTTCAACGCTAATAAGTGGTTCTGCTTGTTCAGCGCCAACAAGTTCGTGGGACGAAGATTCATGAATCGGTGATCCATAGACGTTCAAATTGTCTTCGGGATCATAGCGCTCCACGTCCAAGTATGAAATTCTGACTCCGTATCTGACATAGTTTATAGACTAGGAGTTCTTATCAGAAGTGAAGTGCTGCCTTTGTAAAGGGCAGGTGAAAAGGAACATGTGGATGTAAAGTTAACCGCTTTCTTAGTAGTTGAGAAAGTGAATGTGCTATATGAAAATGTTGAATTCATATTAGTTTATGCAGCGTGCAATGACTCTATATTAGTATTAAAAAACAACGGAAACGAATAATTTGTGGTTATTATATTTGTTGAAATGAACTGAAATTAATTAGTATAAAGTTAAATAGTGTCTGATAGTTGTGTCTACCAGGTCCGACCTGTTAAACTCCCATTAACTAGTAAGTAACTACTAATAACTAATATGATAAGTTATATACTTTTACAAAGAGTGATTTATAGGTAAAGAGTTAATAAGTTGTGTGGATTTTGATTAAACAGAACAAGTGAACAAGAACAGAAATTTAACAAGAACAATATTAAATAATGCATAACAATAGCAAACAATGCATACTAGAAATTCAAATGTACTTAAATGTCCAGTAGTTCAACATCAATTAGTTTGTTTGTTTGGCAATCATAAGTAATCATTAAAGTATCTAACTCTAGGATGCTTTCAATTAGGCTTTCTTCTGATGGCGTTACAACAAGCTTACATAGATTCTGTAACTTCTTCACAGCATCATTGAAAACTGAGAGCCGGAGTTTCTTTTGAGGATCAGCATTTACTTCAACGTAAATTCGCAAGTACCACTGTGTGTTGCAACGACTAGATTTTTGGGACATTTTACAATTTTCGCAAAATGCCAACTTCCCCTTCATGACAATCTTTTTGTAGCACGAACAACAACACTGATTCTTTGTCACATTTGTCACCCCCAAAATCTGTGCTGTTGTTTCAATTGTGGAAGAGACAACATCTTCCACGGGAAGGGTTTCTACAAATGGTGCAGCTTCTGTGATGGTGCATTGCTGTTCACTCTTCGGGGTGTTTAGGTACCTCTCGTCTTTTGTTACTTTCACGCGAATGTTGTTGAAGACATATGTTTGATTTTGTTCGATGGTATCAGTGTGGCTGCCCCAAAGGATGAGCTTCATAAACCCTGATGGATCAATCAGATAGCATTGTTGCTTTTTGACTGGGGCTGTTTGCAAAATGACAGTTTGTGTTGCTGACAATTGTGTTACTTTCCCGTTGATTGTAACGAGTTGTTCTGGAGCTACTTTCGACAAGGTGGCAATTGAATTGGCGTTGTTCAAAGTTTTGTAGTCAAAAGTAGCTGTTGTCAATGGCGTGAGGATTGTTTGTTTGTTCATGACTATGTCCTTACTTCCATATTTGGTACTGATGCTGTAGTTTGAAATTTTAGTGGGAGATTTTTGGTGTGCCAGTACATCCAGGGTCTGTTTTTTTATCAACAGCAAAGCATACGCCTCTTAGTACAGCAGAAGGTGTCTGGATATCGCAGTTGATAAAATTACTTCCACCAGATTTCTTTACAGGCGACACTGAGTGGATATAGCAGTGGATATCTGGTAGTGCTAAATATAAAAGAAAGGATGTGTTTATTTTATGCACATTTGCCACATTGCATTGCATTAAGATGATTTGAAGTTAATTGGAGTGATGTACAAAGCGAGGGGCAAATTTCAACCTGCAGGTACTATAGTACTGTAATAATACTAATAATTATAATACTAATAATTATAATACTGAATAATTATAATAATTACTAATAATAATATTGCAAATTTACCTTTCTTAGTTCTGTGATCTTGCTCATCATTACCTGCAAAAGATTGTATAGAAATAATAATTTTAGATTAAAATTGAACAGAGAATGAAAAGAACGGGCTGAATGGTTGAAGGGTCCTTATAGTACAAGCATAAAACATATGAATACCTGCACAGGTGCACTTACCAAAAACATTACATCATCTCATGCCTATTTGGCGAAATTTTATTTAATTTGTGTGTAACAAGAAATGGGCATCTTGTGGCCTAATTGTAGGTATACAAGAACTACAGTAGAAAGTACTCCTAAATTATAATACAGTACTACCCCTGGGATACATAATAAGAAATCCGGTAATTTATTTGATATCAATAACTCAATTAATTATATACTGCATGCACAGCATGTAACACGTGCTACTTCAGTTAGCCTGTTTTCTTCTTGAAGTCTGAACAGTAAATTGGCTGATGATTTCAAGCTTCTTAGTCTTTCAAAAGGGTTATCGGTAGGCGGACCTAAATCAGGCATACCACTATCATCTGAGACTATTTCATCTTCAGTCTCAACTGTCATAAGATCTGGTGGAACACCATTTTCAGGTAATGTATTTAATGCATATTCATTAATTTCTATGTCTGAATAATGAGGATTATTATGAATTAGCCACAATAATGCATTGTGTACTTTTTCTCTTCTCACACTCACATCTTTGAATGTATTATCTCTACCTTTGACTTTAACAATAATCACAGATAATTCTTTAGGATATCTCGGCAATGATGTTTCCAGTTCTTTGACATTTTGAGGCAAGTTAATACAATGCCCTGAGTAACCTCTTTGACCACCAGGTTTAATATAAACTCTCATAATAGGGAGAGCACGAGCAATCAACATTTCTTCGATTTGAGTCAAACCTTGTAACTCATGAGGAACAGGTGATGGAATCATTAAATTCTCAGTTGAAAATTTTTTGGGAGATTTCTTATCTCTAGAACATCTTGAACAAATATAGGTATCGGGTGACCTTGGTTTAGATTTCAATGGCCATGCCTCTTGACAAACTTTACACTGATATGTGAAAACTTCCACAGATTTGTGGAATTTATTCATGCTTGATTTTGCCCAACTTTGTTCATGGATATGACCATTTTTCACAACGTCAAACTCTTTCAAGTAGTCAGATGTAGTTTGTTTAAATTCAGCTTGTATTACTGAAGGCTTTTTTTTATAAGACTTTCCTGCATTTTGAAGTCTAGTTTGTTTGTCTAATACAGTTTCAACTGAACGTTTTCTTTTATATTGCCTTGCATTTTCAAGTCTGGTTTGTTTTTCTAGTTCAGTTTCAACTGAACGTTTTCTTCCCATGCACTGTCTTGCATTTTCAAGTCTAATTTGTTTTTCTAGTTCAGTTTCAACTGAACGTTTATTTCCGATGCAGTGTCTTGAATTTTCAAGCCTGTTTTGTTTTTCTAGTTCAGTTTCAACTAAACGTTTACTATTGTGATATTGCCTTGCAATTTTAAGTCTAATTTGTTTTTCTAGTTCAGTTTCAACTGAACGCTTTCTTTCCATGCACTGTCTTGCATTTTCAAGTCTAATTTGTTTGTCTGTTTCATTTCAATGATTTTTGTTTACATGTGGTGACATTGGTTTTTCAATGCTAGTTAACGTAGTAGTTTGCTCTTTACAAGTCCGAAATTGAAATATTAATATTTAATTAATATTTAATTCACTAGACAGAAAATGTAAATATTCCTCTAGTTCATTTACATTAGCAGAACTCATGACAACAGCAGTGCCATTAGGGTCAAGCATACCAGTACAATTTCTGGCATGAGAATCAAATACATAGAAGACAGAATCTACACCACGTATTAACGCCATCATATAGCCATCTAATATTATAATAGCATACTTATTATGTGTAAAAGTATTCATCAACGCAGCGCGGATCGTAAACCAAGGAGCCTCTGGCTCATGCTCATTTCTCAGTAAACCTTGAAGTTCTTTTCCATAGTTAATAAACCAAATTTGGCTTTTACTTTTGTGACTTTGTGCCTCAATGGGCTCCACCACAATGGGTAGATTATTATTTTCTGCCTCAATGGGCTCCACCACAATGGGTAGATTATTATTTTCTGCCTCAATGGGCTCCACCACAATGGGTAGATTATTATTGTCAATAGACCAGATGTTTGTAGGCAGCGAGTGGGCTATTAAGTTGTTTGGAAAGCGAACAATGTTTGGTAGATTAGTAACTGACAATGTTCCTTGATAATCGTCAATAGGTATCAATCGATTTTGAAGAGCATTCAAGTACATACTGTCACCTAGTGATAAGACGTTATCGATTGTCTCTGAGTTCCAAGCCATCACAGGAAGCACTTGCTCCGTTAAAAGTGCTGATAAACTGATATAAGCGCACTGCTTTCCACGAGAAAGGCTACTAAAACGCTCGTCACCTTGATGAATACTTCCACACGCAAACAGTGGCATATTAAACGTGATATATAAAGAAATACACTTACCACAATTTTTTCTAAATGAGAACCACGAGGATGAGAACCAAAATGAGAAACACGAGGATGAGAAACACGAGAAAATGATAACCACGAGAAAATGATAACCACGAGAAAATGAGAACTACGAGGTAGACAATGAGATGAAGCAGCCGCAGAGAATGAGAGATATAAACGAGACAATGAGAGATATAAACGAGACAACACAAGGCAAGAACTTAGAACTGTCGTAGAGGCAAAATCGACCACGACGCACACAAATCAGACAACAAGGCAGCACTGTTGTAGAGCCTGCGCAGTGTGACCAGGTTTTCACAAGGGCAATTACCATATCAGGTGACAAAAATTACCACATGAGGCCAAAAATTACCACGCACACTTTTATCCCATATTACCCCTGCAAATCCCAAACCTTATTCCAAAATATCCCTACTTTACCCTAACTCACCCATACAAGTACCATACTAGACACCGAGTCTCGTGGTCTCGTCCCAGGCTCCCACAATATAGTACTCTCTCAGTAGGGCAGAAACGGGCCTCTGAGGCGGGTTAGCATTAACCCGCTTTTGAACAACCCCCCACTTTTGAACAACCGGCCCCTTTAATCATAAATGAAAAGCAAAATTGCGAAAAAACTGGGGACATATATTGTTGCTATTTAGTTAATTCCAGAATCTCAATTAATTACTACAAATTACTATTAATTACTATAAATTACTACAATTTTAAGAAAAATTACCGTAGTAATTACTACAAATTTCCAATTACCACAATCATCCAAAAAATTACCACAAATTACCAAAAGTAATTAAAATTACCACGTCTGGTCACACTGAGCCTGCGTTTGTTTGTTTGTTTGACCACGAATTGAGCACGTGCAATTAGTAGAGCCTGCGTTCCTTTTGACCAGTCACTGCTACTCTAACATCCAAACAAACATCCAAAAAACTCGAGATCTACATCCACTATACATAGGTCCTAGGGGAATGGGAACGATATTACCAAGATTATTGTTGCTGCCTCCCTACGGTCGGCAGCAATTAGAACATTAGAAAAGTGGCTACTTTTGGCAAATCAACAACAAAGTCCCCGTATGTAAACATTAACACAAGCGCGCAATGCATGACCTGACACTCATCCTTTAAGGAAAGCTATCAGTGGCCAGATTTGAATTCGCATCGAGCGGTCTCCTTTATATAGGCGCAGGTTCAACTCCTGCGTGATGTTGGTTTATTCTTTTTTGGCCTTGAATACGCTTTTCGTTTTTCTAATTGAATTGTTAGCACATCAATAATATAATTAAAATTAGGTAATAATATAGACCATTTGCACTTATTTATCATAGCCACATAGCATTTGCACTAAAATGCTATGTGGCGATGATAATTACTATACATGCACTGTACCATGAAGTAAGGTTGCCTTTTTTCTTCATGTAAATTATGGCTTCATACGTTGCTTGTTGTTACCATATTTTTGAATTAATGTAGAATTGTACGTATATATTTCGTAGATGGGCAAAGTATCGCGAAGAAGTTGTGTGGGCAAATTACCAAGCAAACAAGTATGATTAAAAACGCAGTCAAGACCTACAATGCGAACGTTGAACGCTGGACAAAAATCGATGACGTGCAATATCCCAACAAAATAACCATTGAGCAGTGTATAAATACTGAGGCGCCTTTATATCAAGGTCTCGACAATTCCGAACCATCTGGTATACCGAGATCTGTGAAGAGGAATCTTATTGATCTGTTTCACTTGAAAGAGATGTGTGAAGAAGATGCTGCTCTTCTGAAAGACGAAATAAAAAATTGCATCACCTTTTTTTCAAACCACCTTAACCAACTCAATTCCTGGTACGATACATTGGTCAGTGATGAAGGTGCTTATGACGACAAGCGTGGACTTATAGCTGTTTTGTCTAAGAAGAGACGTTCATTGTCTTGGTTTATTAATGTTCTAGAGCAGCAGTTCAATGTCCAGATTAGTACCAACTTGGAACCCGCGATTGACGAAGTTGAAGAAGACCTAACGGAAGAAGCCGTAGAAGAATACTATAGTGTACTGAACATGGAGATCATGGAAAGCGACAATGACGATGCCATTGATGATTATGAAGATTACGATGATGACAGAGAAGCGGGTTGTTAATGAGGAGTGTGAGGGTTTCGATGGTGGTTCTGATTGTTCGTGAAAAAATAAATGAAGTTATGAAGTTAGGAAGAGAGCGATATAATAATATATAAATAAATATGTGTATAGGTCGAACAGGTTGTTCCAAGCCAACCATTTATCTTATATGCTTGTATAAATGGCAAACAGTTTATAGGAGCTTGAGACATTCACAATGGAGAATTATAAAAACAAAAGTTATTAAATAGAACTGGCATTATATATTATCGTGGACTGGACTGGAGTATTAGTATAATTCATATTATATATAATCGATCAAAGATGAAATATATAATAGGCGTAAAATATAATAGATCAAATGTATAGATCAAAGATAGAAAACAGTGGAAAACAATGTGCAATACTAGGTAAAGAAAAAAGATACCCGTAGATTGGATAGCATATGGGAAACGATGCGTTGCAGATGCGTCGTCTTTTCAGTTTTTGTCTATATTTCTTTTTTATAATTTCCATATAAGAAAAAGACAGTTCTTGTTACCACACACTCGATTTTTTTTTTCTTTTATTATCAAACTTTTTACACAACGATGTTCGAAAGTCTAATTTAATTAAATGCTTATTTGGCGTCCAATTTTGATTGGGGTTAAAACTTCCATTTAAAACTTTGATTCGATCTTTTGGATATTACTTAGTATTGACGAAATTAGCATGCACACCAATTTTCAGGCGAATTGGTTGATTAAAACCTTGCGTATGTGA
This sequence comes from Paragorgia papillata, assembly GCA_035771165.1. Lineage (NCBI taxonomy): Eukaryota > Metazoa > Cnidaria > Anthozoa > Scleralcyonacea > Coralliidae > Paragorgia > Paragorgia papillata. The sequence continues at coordinate 372,948 of JAWNZC010000039.1, forward strand.
ATTTGGGGTCATTTACCGTCCAAAGGTACTACATATAGCATTTTGATAGCATAATCTGATGGCGTTGTATACACTCGCAAACTTCAATTTTGTATTTTGATCTGACGATCTTTTGGATATTAGGGTTGTTCAAAAGGGAGGTGAGTGTACACATCAAGGTTTAGCGAATGTCAGCAAGTTGTGGTGTATATGTTCGCGGCTTAGCCGCAAACTCCGCCCAGAAGTGCTTTTCCAGCAATTTTTGAAAATATTTTTTGCAGAATTAAGGTACCAAGCCATTGCTAAGAATGTAAGATTACAAAGAGGCATCGATACATGAAAAGGTAACCAAACACTTTAACATAAACTCAGAACAGAACAAATGTAAATTAGCAGGACAAGCCAAAAAACGCAAGCAAAACTATTGAAATGACAACTTTTGAACGTACATTGTTTTATAAAAACTCGTCTCGGCACTCATGTTAGAATAATTATGATGGCAAATTGGCGTTTGGAATGAAAATTGAATAAGCAAGCAAAACATTGTGCTTATAATAGGTCATATCTTGCGTTTTTTACTTCGTCCTGACACGGTAAAAAAAAGAAACCGGAAAGGTGGGCACCGCGTGCGCCACCATGCATAGATCCTGGCCTCCACTGATTAAAGGCCTTGAGCGGTTGAGCCAGAAAAAATAAGTAGTAAAAGCGTCTGCGTTATACTAGAATTCAGTGACGAAGGTAAAATTCATATCTACGCACCACCGTGGAATATCCGCTGTCTGTCTGTCTGTCTGTCTGTCTGTCTGTCTGTCTGTCTGTCTGTCTGTCTGTCTCGTCGCATTGTACTACTTCATTAAATCTATAACGACAAAATAATTTCACTTGTCTCTTCTTTATTTATGTACATCATACGATACTTACATTCAGGAATACTAAATCGTATTTTGTCTTTTAATGGTGAAAACAATCTTTACAAATGAGCGTATTGAATAATTGTTTTCATCACGAGAAGATAAAATTCATATCCTGAAGCCACCGTGTAATTTCCTTTTTAATGCAAGACGCGGTAAGTAAGGGTTAGTGACCGAAACCGAGGTCACTAGGCTGGTTATTGACCGAGGGCCGCAGGTCCGAGGTTAATATTTGTATTTTTGTATTTGTATTTATTAAATTCGCCATACATACATAAATACATGATTACAAATAGCATACATATAAGGTTACAAAACGTAAACCATACATTAGGGAAAATAAGTGGCAGGGACATCGCAACAGCACGTAGCCAATTACTGCGGGCCCTTTGTAATAAAATATATATAAAAAATATTTAAGACTTGAAACAGAAATTAACTACAGCACGTGAAAGAAGACACAAGACTACGGCAACAATTACACTTTAAACAAACTGTCTTAAAAGTACGCGGATTTTCGCAGTCATAAGTATCTAAGGCAGCGAAATAGTATTTTAGCAAGACAGATTTAAATGATGCAATACTGTCCATCCTCAGATTAAGGTCATCAGCCAGAGTGTTCCAGATTCGTGTAGATCTTACCACGTACGACTTCTGGTAGGTGCTGGTTTTGCATTTTCCCATGACATATTTTACAACACCCGAGCTAGAAGATCTGGTTGTTCTGACATCGCGAACTGGTGGTAAATCGTTGGAATTGACATTTATTAGTCCATGCATCATTTGGAAAAAAAATACCATATCAAGATATTCATGCCAGTATGTTAAAGGAAGCAAATGCAACGATTTCAATCTTTCGCTGTATGATACTGGGCATAAGTATGGTAAATTCAAAATATATTTAGTACTCCGTCTCTGGATCCTTTCGACTTTGATTATTAAATCTATTGTCTGAGGGGCCCATATCTGGGAGGCATACCCAACAAGAGGCCGGACCAGTGCTAAGTATATCGATCGTCTAACGGCTGAGAGCTGAATGAATGAAGTGTTTCTCTTTATATAGCCAAGTAATTTGTTAGCGCGAGCTGTTTGTTCATAGACATGTTTGTTCCATGTAAGGTTATTGGAAATCCACACCCCTAAATCGCGCTCGGCATTAACCAGCTCTAGGTTTTTACCTTTGATACTATAGGTTGAATCCACGGTGTTGACTTTCCTTGTGATTCTCTGTGTTTTGCACTTCTCCCCATTAAATGCAAGGCCTGAACTGTTCGACCATGCATCCAGACGATCTAGATCAGCCTGAAGAGACACAACGTCATCGACAGACTTTATCTCCTGATAGATCTTAGTGTCATCAGCAAACATAGCGATGTTATTTGTTTTTACTGCATCAGGGAGATCATTCACATAAAGCAGAAACAGAGCTGGACCAATGATGGAACATTGAGGCACTCCGGAACTGATTGGTAGAGACTCAGATGTGGCGCCAAGTGCGGTTACACGATGGTAACGATTTGTCAAATAGGAACCAAACCACCGTAGTAGACTACCTCCAAACCCAAACGCACGCAGTTTTTGTAACATTCGATTATGACAAACCTTATCAAAGGCCTTAGACATGTCCATGTATACTATGTCTACCTGACCTCCATTATCAATAATAACCAGCGTAGTGACCAAGGTTGAGGTCACTAACCGACTTAGTTCATAATTGTGGAGGTGTTACTGTTATTCTAGCAAAAAGAAGCTTATTGGTTTTATTTCAACTGGTTTTGTTAAAGTTTTCCTGTTTTTTTCCTGAGTTAGAAAGAGAGTTAATTTTACCTTACGGCAAGTTGTTTTCTTTTATAATTGACACAAAATTCTTGTAGTCATAAAATATGTACTGACTATTGTTGGTTTTGTTTGTCAATCCAAGTACCATGGGTAGCTGTGGGATTAATTAGTAAAGCTTTTACGCAAATTGTTTGATAATTTGTGTGCTGAGTGATTTTTTTTCCGTCTATATGTTGTTCATTTATCGGCCATGCATGATAGTGAATAATGGGGCATTATACGTTGGCTGATGTTGTAAAAACTTTACGTAATATATCAAACACGAGGAGGAGTGTTTCATCAGGATATCCAAACACCGAGACGTTTGTTGAAAACCGAGGCGAAGCCGAGGTTTTTGAACAAACTTCGAGGTGTTTGGATATCCTGATGAAACACTCCTCCGAGTGTTTGATATAGCATCTCAAACAAATCAGTATTTTAAGAGAAAATCAAGATGAAAGTTTGCTTAATTTATGTAATTTCTTCCTCCGATATCCAAACCACCGACACGGTACTGATTTCCTTTGTGTTTTCTTCATGAATTATTAATGAGTTTTGGATGTAAAGATAATTATCGAAGGTAATTTCACAAACCATGCGTTAAGGGTTACTACGGCAAGTAGAGGAATGGAAAATGGAATTCCTTGTAAGTTGCTACAAGAACGTACTGGCCATCGTTCATCTACAGAATCTCTACAGAAATACCAAAGACCGTCGGAAAGCGTGAAACGTAAAGTTTCGGAGATGCTTAATGGCGAAAGAAAGTCTGTGGATGAGTTGGTTGCAAATACAATGGTGGAAGATGCAAATGATCAGGTGAAAGAGGTCGATATCCGACAAAAAACATTAGACTTTAATAATTGCATGGTTAGGTTCAATGGTTGTGTGTTTAACCATATAAAATGACTGAACAGTGAACTGAGTGTGTAGTTTGGTGAATTAGAAGCATGCGATAGTTGTGTGATTAAAAAATCATTTTTTTGGTTTATGTTTTTAATATTTATTTTAGTTGAGTTGGCTGATTTACTACAACCTGCCTTAAAATGCATAAATTACTTATTGTCCCAGGGATAATATATATTATCCCTGGGACAATAAGTAATTTATGTATTTTAAGGCGGGATTGTAGTAAATCAGCCAATAAAATATCAGCCCCGCCTACTTTAGAGGTGAATACGCTGGATAATGACCGCGGTAGATCAAAGAAAACCGACTCGATCATGAACTAAGCGACGTTATTGATATCTTAACTAGTGAGGACATGGAAAATATGTCACTGAATATTTTCTAGTAAAGCTCTCGCTCTATATAATAATTGTCATGTAACAGTTTATAACATTTTGGCAATTTAATTTATCAGTTACGATTTTGGTTACTCGTCTACCGTAATTTCTCTATTAAGAGTCCGGGGGGCTTATTTTTTTCAAGCATTTTTGAGGGGGGGGGGGGGGCTTAATGGAGAGGGCGGCTTATTTCAAATTTGTACAAAAAAGTCTGTTTTTACGTTTGATTCTCGATCTTTTATTTACCAACATAACATTTTAAACAAGGTACAAAAACGTTACTTCAGTGATCACTATCGAACCCTCTGACTACACACTGTGGTCCCAGCATATTTCAAAGCGCTTTCAAATCAAAAGTCATTGATATATATTTTGAAGAATGAATTGGAAAAAAAGGGCAGCAAATTGAAACATCTAAAACTAACTATCAAGGAATTAAAGACCAAGAATAAAATATCTTAGAAATAATACGATACTTTCACGTTTTATGATTTCAAACCTCAACCGCCTAGGGAAGAGGGGGGGGCTTAATAGAGAGGGGGGCTTAATTATTCTCTGCTTCCAGAAAGGGGGGGGGGCTTATTAGAAGAGGGGGGCATATTAGAAGAGGGGGGCTTATTAGAAGAGGGGGCTTATTAGAAGAGGGGGGCTTAATAGAGAAATTACGGTATTGCCAATAAAATTCAATGCTTCAGAAACGATTGTCAGTTTAAGAGATAACTTTTTGGTATTTCGTAAACTTCAAATCGATACAAAGTTTTCGGCAACTAAGAAAATTCGTATTTAAACACAAAATCATGTAAAATATATAATATTTTTAAATGTAGAAATAAATATCAGTTCATTACGATCCAATGACAATATTGTGATTGTTTATCTTAAAACTTTGAGTGTAGTAAACATTTAGCCCTAATTTAGAATGTTTGCTGGGCTTAAGTTGCTATGAATGATAGTTGAAATTAATGGTTTGATTGTCACATTTGTTTCTAAAATCTCCTGCGCCATACAAGCATTTATGTTGATTCTAATATTTCTTAGTTCATGATCGAGTCGGTTTTCTTTGATCTACCGCGGTCATTATCCAGCGTATTCACCTCTAAAGTAGGCGGGGCTGATATTTTATTGGCTGATTTACTACAATCCCGCCTTAAAATACATAAATTACTTATTGTCCCAGGGATAATATATATTATCCCTGGGACAATAAGTAATTTATGCATTTTAAGGCAGGTTGTAGTAAATCAGCCAACTCAACTAAAATAAATATTAAAAACATAAACCAAAAAAATGATCTTTTAATCACACAACTATCGCATGCTTCTAATTCACCAAACTACACACTCAGTTCACTGTTCAGTCATTTTATATGGTTAAACACACAACCATTGAACCTAACCATGCAATTATTAAAGTCTAATGTTTTTTGTCGGATATCGACCTCTTTCACCTGATCATTTGCATCTTCCACCATTGTATTTGCAACCAACTCATCCACAGACTTTCTTTCGCCATTAAGCATCTCCGAAACTTTACGTTTCACGCTTTCCGACGGTCTTTGGTATTTCTGTAGAGACTCAGATGAACGATGGCCAGAACGTTCTTGTAGCAACTTACAAGGAATTCCCTTTTCCATTCCTCTACTTGCCGTAGTAACCCTTAACGCATGGTTTGTGAAATTACCTTCGATAATTATCTTTACGTAAAGTTTTTACAACATCAGCCAACGTATTATGCCCCATTATTCACTATCATGCATGGCCGATAAATGAACAACATATAGACGAACAAAACAAATCACTCAGCACACAAAATATCAAACAATTTGCGTAAAAGCTTTACTAATTAATCCCACAGCTACCCATGGTACTTGGATTGACAAACAAAACCAACAATAGTCAGTACATATTTTATGACTACAAGAATTTTGTGTCAATTATAAAAGAAAACAACTTGCCGTAAAGTAAAATTAACTCTCTTTCTAACTCAGGGAAAAAACAGGAAAACTTTAACAAAACCAGTTGAAATAAAACCAATAAACTTCTTTTTGCTAGAATAACAGTAACACCTCCACAATTATGAACTACGTCGGTTAGTGACCTCAACCTTGGTTTTGGTCTGGTTAGTGACCTCAACCTTGGTTTGGTTTTGGTCACTAACCCTTACTTAAGTCACCCACTTGTGAAATAAATACAAGCATAACAACATACGCAAGCGCACTTAGCGCTGCATGGTCATTGAACTCTTTGACTTTGTAACCTTTCCACTATAAAACCTGGTTTCCATCCAGTCGTTATAGAGGCGATAAAGATCGCTAGCGACCGTCAACGACCGGAGTCGCTGAGATAAAATTGAGTCTATTCCCAGCGACAGGCAAAGATTGCCAACCATCGCGAATGACAAAATGAAAACCAGGCTTAAAGTTATTCGCACAACGACGTACGCAACCGCAGTTTGCACTTCATGGCAGGGTAAGCCCTTTAACAGCTTTGTACTTGAAAAGTATGAAGTCCTTACTGCGCTTGCGTACGTCGTTCACGTTATGCTCATGTTTATTCACAAATTAGTGTGAATCAGGCTTTAGTAGCGCTTGAACGTCCGTGACATTAAATACGTCGGAACACCCTTACAGAAGTGGAGAAAGTTTGGAGATTGCCCATGCATAAAACCCTCCTATCTCAACACGCTCGTAGTCACCAAACGGTCCTGGAAATGGTGCTTTAATTCCTCGGTTATCTTCTATATCAGTGACTTCAACAACCAGACAATCAGGTGGAATTTGTCGACAATGCAGAGTGTTGCGAGCTGTAACTTTCCCAGTCCCTCTGATACTGTTACTTTCGTCCATTAGTCCAAAGCGAGTACCTATTTAGAAATGGTTGTCAAGAAATATTTACATATATTAAACGTTTTCAAAAGGTAAAAATTTTCCAACGAGAAATTTTATATGCGTGTGTATATGAGTATGTGTGTGTGTGTGTGCGCGTGCATGTGCGTATATCTAACATGTAAGTATACGAATACGTATCTTATAGACGTTATACGTACAGTATACCACTTCATTATATATGTTGTACGTACAACACTTCATTAAATCACAGAATAAGGATTGACCAGAACTCCGACTCGCGGAAAAAAGTGTCCCATTATTTTTATGCGCATGCGCCAGTCGGCCATTTTGAAAGTAAGTGCCCCCGGGAAATTATCCCTCTCGTCCTTGCGACCCTCGGGCTCCTGTAGTTAATTACTCTTGGCCTTCTTGTGACCTTTTAATTAACTTTATATTGTTATCTATACATATATAAATAATATTTCGTTAAGTAATAAGTAATTTACTTTAGAAAACGTTTCGTTGGCGATGAAATTCTTTGGCCACGAGGTTATTAAAACTTCAGTACATGGATACTACGGGTAAAAGTCCGTGGCAAAAAAGTCCTGTACTCACGAAGCTGACTTTTACATTTCTCGATGATGCCGACACACTTGTTTATAGAGAAAGGTGGCTAAAAATTTCGGAACTGCGCATTGTTGAAATACATCGAGTAATTGAATACAGGAGCCCGAGGGTCGCAACGACGAGAGGGCTAATTTCCCGGGGGCACTTACTTTCAAAATGGCGCCGGGATCGCGAGGCCGACATTTCGCCAGGACGCTTACATCAAAGGTGCCGACACTGAGTCGGACTTCTGTTTAATCCTTATTCTGTGATTAAATCATTGATTATTTATAGCTAATGGGACTTGTACAGCTAAAGGATCTTGTGTTTTCTCTCAGTCAAACCCTAATCAAAAATGATCACTAATTCAATATTCTTTTCAAGGCATTTAAATTAGCCTTGTTCTCGTTATTGTGTTTATAGTTCAAAGTGCATGTAGTTTTTACACAATAATGAGGCTTGGAAATCTCATTTATATGTATATTTGGCGGGCATTAATGAATAGAGTCTATGACTACATTATTACATAGTAAAAATCTCTGTACAAATTAGAGAACGATAGAAAGTCGGGATTCGCAAACCCACGTAACTGTATCACAAAAAAAAGAGAGAGAATCATACCTTCTTTCAGTTGTACCAATATTTTGTTTTTGGAAGAAGAACCAGATTCAGTTGGCAATGTTACGAGGATTGAAGCCTGGGAGTTCGTGTTTATTCCAGATGTAGGTTTTGGCAAAGTTGTGCTCGACGTTGTAGGTAAAACCACTGAAGTTGATGTTCCAGTCCGTTGGTGTAGCAGGTACAGAGATTAGTGCAGTTTTAGATAAGGGTAAAGTAGGGTCTTGCGAAGTAGTGTTTACGGGTGACATTTGATTGTTTGGTTGAACTGAAGTGGTTGTTGAGTTTGTGAGAGGCACTTGAACGTTTTGGATGCAATTGGAGTTGTGAGTTGTCACGCGACAGATCGGTGGCGATACAAGCGTTGATACACTAGTAGAAGTTGAAGTCGAGGTTGAGGTAGGTGGTATAGCTGAAGAGGTATGAAATGTCGATGAGATCTGTGAATGGTGATTTGCGGAAGAAGTAATTGCATTTGGCGTCTGTAAACACGGAGGATTGAACACAAACGTGAACAAATCTCTGCATTCCCACAGCTTTCTCCTTTGTCCCTGACCATACAAGTTAGATTTTCTTGGAAACATACCAATTACATCTGTAATATTTTGTGGAAGACCATTGAATTCCAGGCCTAGTTCCTTTACCCTAGAATATGGCAATGTTGAACGTCTTCCTAATAGCGTACCTTAAATAAATATTTTTGCCAGAGTTAGATATTTTGAAGCTATAATGTTAAAGATAACAAAATCGCTAGTTTCAAGAAAATATATAAAAAAATTGACCAGACAAGCCACATCTCACAGGATTTCAACCTGTGTCCATATTTGTCATACGGCATTGCCTAAGATGTTACTCAAGGTGAAACATTTGAATGATAAACTAAATTAGCGAAACCCTGACACTGATGGAAAATTATGTGACTACGCTATCATACGCCATCTAATACGCAATACGCAATACCAGGTCAGTGTATTTTTCAGTCATTGTATGACATATATCAGGTAAAGACAATTCGCAATGCTTGCTAAAGCGAATTTGTTGGTTCACAGGTACACAAGGTGGCCGGGAAGGGAGAGACAAAGGAGGACCTGGCTAGCACACAACGTAATCACAACGTTGATTGGATTTAAACACAAAAAAGATTTACAAAAGTAGTTGAAAATAACATGTAGTAAACCAGTGGTGGTAGGATACTAAAGTATTAAAAATTCTGAAACTTATCTCAAATGAATTTGTTATTGCTAACATCTGTGTACCCACTTCGAAAGAAATTATTCGACACTTTAGCTTCATCGAATGGTTGCCGTGGTAACGAAGCCACGCCCTTTAAAAGGTATTTTTTAAGCCTTCACGCCAACTTCTATAGCTTTAATACTACATAGCTTATGAGGTTCATATGAATAGGATATGTTATACGAATATAGTGCAATGCAATGAAGCTAACATTTACATGTAAACATGTTTAGTGTACAAAATATTCAACTTTTTTGCAACGATTGGCAATTTTGGCCACACCTGTTGCATAGCAATATTAGTAAGGAAAAATACTTGTAAATTTCATGGCACTACCTTAAATACTTTAAGTGAGAGAAGTGTTAAGCTTTGAAGCATGCCATGAAATTTGATCTTTCAGAAAAAGGACGTTAAAGAGATGAGGGTTCGCCCAAACTATTGTGATCTACTATAATTACTGTAAAATGTATGGTTTTATTCTAAACCTTATCAAATCTAATATCACTATAAAGCTTATGAAGCATAGATTCTCAAAATTTAATCTATATAATCAATAACTACATTGTAATCTGACACCAGATACCACATACTGTGACAGACTTGTTTGTCTTTGAGAAAGATTTTAGCTACTAGCTGGCTATTGCATAAAATCGTTTGTTTAGTTTAGTGTCAAATGAAAGAATACGGTTATTTTTCTTAATTGTTGGATAATATAAATTTTTCTACTTCAAAAACATATTAGCGACGATTACTTTTGTAATCTAAGTATGTTCCCGATAGTCGTCTGCCGATCATTATGACGGTAATTTTGCTCAGGAAAAATAGATATGTATCAGACTATATTCTGGAATAAAAATGGCGTGAGCCGTAGCCCAATTTTAAGAACGAGGGGAATTATACCTAACTCAACACGGGAAAAGTCCAAAAGGGAAACCGAAACAACACCTAAGCGAGAGATTATATAGTCAGACTTATGTTTCTAAGTTTTAAAAATCGGTTGTCTTCGACACTTTTCGAGCTAGGGACAAATTTGTATTTTACAACATGGCGGACGCCCTAGTTTCCTGCCGTGACAGCCTCCACTGTTAGCTCAAACCCAGTGGATCCGTAAGTTCTTGTGCAAGATCAGGAGATTGGTATCATAGGACTTTATGATGTCCTCACCAGCTAGAACACGACAACGTGGAAACTGAGAAGTACTCGGAAGTAGTTCCACGAGAACCGTGAAAGACGTCCACTCGTTGCAAAACTCTCTCGCTGATCAACCCGAGTAAACAAACATATTCAAATATTATATGGAACCAACAGAGCCAGGATGTCACCCTTCCAAGTACCCACACCACTCGGAATCATCCAAATGGACGCAATACTCACCTACAATCTTTGCAGAAAGTGTTGGGACACTTGTCCTGAAATGTGACATATATTGCCCCTCCCCCTTTTACAATGTTGGTTTTATCACAAATAAACCTGATCAAGTGGAATAAATTACGGTAAAATAAGTGTAGTGTGAAACAACATTGAAAGAACTAATTTCTGCAATGATTGTAGGTAACCGCGCGCGGTGCAAGCTGGGGGTCAGCACTAATGGAAGACTGGTACTAGTTGAGCGTTGTCATTGCCGCGTTAACGGGCTAGTAGTCAGAAAACAAAAAACTGCTCTTGTGTGTGTTGCTAAAGTGGCGTACTACGGTGCTGCCCACTGCTCTATACGAGTGTTGCGAAATGGCGTACTACGGTGCTGCCCACTGCTCTATACGAGTGTTGCTAAAAATGGCGTACTATGGTGCTGCCCACTGCTCTATACGAGTGTTGCGAAATGGCGTACTACGGTGCTGCCCACTGCTCTATACGTGTGTTGCTAAATGGCGTACTACGGTGCTGCCCACTGCTCTATACGAGTGTTGCGAAATGGCGTACTACGGTGCCCACTGCTCTATACGAGTGTTGCGAAATGGCGTACTACGGTGCTGCCCACTGTTCTATACGTGTGTTGCTAAATGGCGTACTACGGTGCTGCCCACTGCTCTATACGAGTGTTGCTAAATGGCGTACTACGGTGCTGCCCACTGCTCTATACGAGTGTTGCTAAATGGCGTACTATGGTGCTGCCCACTGCTCTATACGAGTGTTGCTAAAAATGGCGTACTACGGTGCTGCCCACTGCTCTATACGAGTGTTGCTAAAAATGGCGTACTATGGTGCTGCCCACTGCTCTATACGAGTGTTGCTAAAAATGGCGTACTACGGTGCTGCCCACTGCTCTATACGAGTGTTGCTAAAAATGGCGTACTATGGTGCTGCCCACTGCTCTATACGAGTGTTGCTAAAAATGGCGTACTACGGTGCTGCCCACTGCTCTGTACGAGTGTTGCTACAATCATTGCAGAAATTAGTTGGGACACTTGATAAAATATCTACTACACAAGTGAATGGGTGCTGAAATAGCATTCTAAACTCATTCCGTGATGTCCCCCATCCCCCTTTTCAATGTTGTTTCACACTACACTTATTTTACCGTAATTTATTCCACTTGATCAGGTTTATTTGTGATAAAACCAACATTGTAAAAGGGGGAGGGGGAATATATGTCACATTTCAGGACAAGTGTCCCAACACTTTCTTCAAAGATTGTCTGAGAACCATTTAGGGCTATATGCATCATTGATAAATGCTGTTGGATATTAGTTGGTAAAATGTAAATAGAAATGCTTCAATTATTTAAAACATATGTCTCTTATGTAAATAGGTTGCCATAAGTCTATTTTTTTCAAAAGGCCGCATCAGCAAATGGTACGCCGAATACTTTGCATACCATACAATTGTATTTTTTTTAATTGCTGCTCCAAGGATTGGTTGGATAGTGCATAAATATGCTATGGATTTGATCGCAGGTTATGAAAGTGACGGTGATTCGTCTCATTGCGAAACAGAAGAAATAGGACGTCGAGAAGTGAGGCAAGTTTACTTGGTAACATATAGTCAGGCCGACACAATAAAGTTTCCTACCAGAGAATCATTTGCCGCTGCAGTAGTTGCTTCATTCCGTGCACCGTCGGCGTCTGTTCTGCATTGGTGCTGCTCCAAAGAATCTCGCAAATCATCTGGCATTCAATATCATCTGTGCTTAAAACTAAATAAAAGTCACCGATGGCTACCAGCAAAGAATTACCTCAAAGAGCAGTACAATATATCGGTTCACTTCTCTAGCGTACATGCCAATTATTATACCGCCTAGAAATACGTGACCAAAGAATTCGCGAAGTTATACTGAGCGAGAACCATCCTGATTTATGGAATAGTGCTGGTCCATCAACAATGAAAGCCCATTTGGCCAAAGTAGAGGCTAAAACAAAACGACAAACCGGGACATTGCCAATACATACCAATAAAGGCGGGTCGAGTGACGAGGAAACTGGGGCCAATGAGAAAACCGAGGTTAGGCGGGGCAAAGGAAAGAAGCGATTGAGAGCTTTCGATATTGCCGAGATATGTGTAGCAAAATCTATTGAAACCCGTAGTGACCTTTTAGCCTTGGCACATGAACAAAAGGTGGAAGGGAAGATTGATTTGGCGGAATTTATCATCAATCGAGGCGACAAGATAGTGAATAGCACCATTACGACAGCTTGGGAAATGGAAAATGCAACCGAGGAAAAAAAACGCCTAGAAACATCTCGTTTAGATTTGTTACGAAAAGCCGGCGATGAAAAATGCATCTGCAACGTTGAAAATGAGTGGCTCGAAAGCGCAATATCATTATTGGGGAAAAACCACATTTCTTGGGACCACTTTGCTCACTGTGTTCGCCTGCTGTTGGAAAAGGGTAGGGGGAAATACCGCAACATTATGCTCACTGGTCCTGCCAATTGTGGTAAAACCTTCCTGCTTAACCCGCTGAACATCGTATTCAAAACATTTACGAATCCTGCAAGCACAAGTTTTGCTTGGGTCGGCGCTGAGAAGGCTGAAGTCCTATTTCTAAATGATTTTCGATGTTCACAACAGATTATTGCCTGGCATGACCTCCTGTTGATGCTCGAGGGGCAACTAGTGCATCTGCCTGCGCCCAAATCCCACTATGCCAAGGATATGGTGTTTAATCGGGATACGCCAATCTTCTGCACAACCAAGCACCCAATCGTGCTTGTTAGGAGCGGTCATATTGACGAGAGAGAGACGGAAATGATGAGTGTGCGCTGGAAGGTTTTTGCCTTCAACTATCAAATCCCTCTGGAAGACCAGAAAGAAATCCTTCCTTGTCCGACATGTTTTTGTCGTCTGATTTTAGGTTAGATATTGCCAACCTAATTTGTGTGCAAAAGTGTTAAATCATACACTAACAATTTTTATTATTAGTGTTGCTGTTTGTTGTTCACCATCCTTTGACAATGCATGCATATTTAACGATTGTCAACCATATTTAAACCGCATTCAACCGCATTCAACCACAGTCAACCACAGTCAACCCCAGTATAGATTATTAAAATTAGTTAATTAGTAATTTATTTAATTGAGTTGGTTGACTGTGGTTGACTGTGGTTGAATGCACTTTGAATTTTTGTTCATGTTTTAATTACCACTTCTGCCGTAGCCTAACGCATATAAAATGAACACTTATGTGTCAAAATGGATGAATAAAAATAGATTGGAAGAACAGTTGTAGCATTTTCAATGAGCATGGGTAGACCATAGGAATAGCACTCACCGAAATGACTGGATCAATTGGGACTATAAAGCGCTTACCAACCGTACTATTTATTCTTAACTCGCATGAAAACACACTGAAATGGTTTTTTTAATATTTTATTCGCCTCCCCTTACTACATATTATTTCTTTAACTCTTTTAGGCATACTCCCTATAGTATTGTTGATATAATCGGTTGATATCTGGAAAAGTGTTGATTTCACTCGTATGACAAACTCGTCAAATGTTTCTTTGGTTATGGATTTGTTTATAGCGTCCTCTCGTAGCTTACGTTTCACGACGTGAAATAGATTTTCAATTGGGTTTAAATCCGGTGATCGAGGCGGAATTCTCTTCAACTCAATACCGAGTCCTTGGAGTGCATCCATAGCCATGGCTGAAGTTTGTGATGGAATGAGATCGCTAAAATAACGTCCTGACATCTTTTCATATACTTCTGCCAAAATAACTCCCTTTCTTGGCGCTATTGCAACCATCACGTGAACCCTTTTCCCACCAGCTAAGTCTTTCGAACCCTTACTTGTCAACGAAAGGCCTTCGCTACGTTTCCGCCAGACTCTCGATCTTGGGCTAACCGCCTCATTTAAAGGATTACCCTTGTGTATAAATGACACACCATCAAGATAAAATGCCACGTCGTTCGGCCAATACGTCGAGTTTAATTTCGACGCCGCTCTTGCGTATTTGCGCCTTTTCTGAAAATCCTTTTCACATAAACGTCCTTTTTTGCGTGTTTGACGAAACTTGTAGCCCAATTTGTTCAGATAAGAAACAAAAGTTCGGTATTTCGCTATAGTGCGGTCAATACCACTGTCTAATTGAACAACGTCCATGGCCGTAAAGTTCGGGTTAGTTAAACGAAGCCGTGATACGGAACGGCAAAGTTTCCTTTCGTCACGAACTGACAGTAGGCAGGGACGTCCACGTATTTTACCTTTCTTCTTTTCATTTTTGTTCGTTTTAAAATCTTCTTTCAAAATCCTTGAAACACTTGACTTTGAGATTTTAACCTTGGCAGCAATTCGCCGACACGAGTAGCCTTTCTCGCTGTGTAAAAACATAGTTAAAGCTCGTTTCTTGTCGCAAACTCGTTCACTGAACACCATTTTTTCAATTGCTAATCCTGAGTAGTAAGTCATTAGTGACGTCATATAATTTCTAGAGCGCGTGCACGGTTGACCTCTGGCCTTCTGGGATACTTAATTGTTATTGGTCGCCCTTATAATGACTTATGTCTAAGAAAATTGCAGATTCCAGCGATTAAGATATTTTTAGTTATTAGGTAAAACCAGACAATCATTGCAGAAATTAGTTGGGACACTTGATAAAATATCTACTACACAAGTGAATGGGTGCTGAAATAGCATTCTAAACTCATTCCGTGATGTCCCCCATCCCCCTTTTCAATGTTGCTTCACACTTCACTTATTTTACCTTAATTTATTCCACTTGATCAGGTTTATTTGTGATAAAACCAACATTGTAAAAGGGGGAGGGGGAATATATGTCACATTTCAGGACAAGTGTCCCAACACTTTCTGCAAAGATTGTAGCTGTTAACCTTGGTTATTGCATAACCTCATTTAAGGCGTTGTTTCATCGTTTGAAACTCTGCGTTCATTGGACCGCAACGTAGTGTTTCCAAGGGCACAACGTGACGTTGCTACGGAGTTTTGACAGGGTTCCAATTAGTGATTAATTTGTTATAACCGTCGCTGTTGCTCCTTTTCCACCGTTTTCCAATATCTTATCAATAATGCTTCTCCTTAAAGCCCTAATCAAACAAGAACGCAAGTCATAGCAAGTTGACAGTCACGCTATCATATAATCATATTATGTACCGTGACAACGTTAAAACTTGTTTTAAAACTTGTTTAAAGCACTCATGAAACCTTTATTTTGTTAATTTGGGTGTTCGAACGACCGCCACAGAAATTTGTGACTGCCAACTTGCGATGACTTGCGTTCTCGTTTGATTAGGGCTTAAGTCATCTGATAGAGCTTTCCCAACATTATATGTCCATGTGGCCTTGCTATGTCGTTTACTAGCCATTTTTTTATAATATCTACTCGCCACGATCGCGAATAACAAATTAATCACTAATTGAAACCCTGTAAAAGCTCCGTAGCAACGTCACGTTGTGCCCTTGGCAACAATACGTTGCGGTCCAATGAACGCAGAGTTTCAAGCGATGAAACAACGTCTTAATTTAGCAAGCTGCAAGCTCAACTGCAAATGGCGGTACCACGTTTCAATAGTAAACTAATGTCCACATTGCGCTTGAAATTTCCAGTGCGATTGAATTTTTACCAAAAAAACAACCGAAATCCACAGAGGTAACGGTTTTTAGGCCTTTCTCTGTTGATTTCGTCATGGACGTTAGTACCCAAGGGAGGGTTACAAGGGGAAATTATAATATGGCAATTGTCCTACTCAGGGAGCCCCCCCTGGGGCTGTTTGGCTTAATATTTGTGCCGTGTAACCTCTAAAAAGGTCAGGACACGATAAAATATGGAGGCTTATTTTTAATACTTTCGCCCA
>JAWNZC010000040.1:0-30000 GCA_035771165.1 Paragorgia papillata
AGTGTGTTTGTTCAGCTGACTACTTCTCTTCTCCGGGTCTCCAAAGATGAAGAGCGAGCAGCATTAAATTTTGTGTCGCCAACTTTTCCATCTCTGCGAACAGTTTTCTGTCTTTTTTCTGAACTTAATGTACTGTAAGTTAATGAACATTGTGTATTAACATGTATAGTTTACTGTTTGTTTTCTGCACCACCTGGGAAAAGCAAGTGCCATATAGGGCCTCTCAAGCAAACTCTATGCACTGTATGTTTATTTAAATAAATTATTAGTTATTTTAATAGATTAATAGAGTGCCATACCTTTGGGCATAGTGGACATGAATTTCTTCTTTTTCGACTTGATCACTTATAAGGCCTTACCATCCTAAAACTGTACTGATGGTAGCTGCACCAAAAATTTATTTAAAATGAAGTTAACTTCAAAACAATGAATACTGGTTTAAGAGCTCGAATAAGAGGTTAATTGAATAAAGGAGGTTTAGTATTAACCTATGCACTGGCTGAGGGTTCCTTTCTTTGACAAGTATAATCGTGGTGACCAGTGTATTATAATCTTATGTGATGGCGATATCCGGCTGGCTCAGACAGGGAAATAGGTTAAATACTATAAGATGTTAAAATTACTGAAATTCATCAAATGAGTCAATGTTCAAAGTCGAAAAAATCTTCTTGACCTGAAATAAGAAATACATGTACTAATGGTTCAGTGTACTGCAACGCTATAATGCAAAATAAGGTATTTCCGCAGATGTCCTGCAGATCAAAAAAAGTAACTTACCGTACATACCCATGTTCGTCGGTAATATGGTTTTTGTACTTCTGTAGTGAAACCTGGCATTCCACAAGTTTTAGAGTCTCAGCGAGTACCATAAGTTTAAAATGGACTGCAATAGTGGGCGTACAATACCTACCCAGGCCATAATTGCAATTTAACCAATGTGACAGCATATTCCTCAGTGAGCAAATACAGAAAATAATATGTGTTTGATGTTGGACGACCTGAATTTAAGAAAGTATGGTTTATATTAGTAAGGACTAATGGTACTGGTTTCTGTATTGCAGTTGAGCTGTTCGAAGTTTTTTGTAATTAATAATTCATATTGCTTCAATCAGCTCAGGAATTTAGCAGTAGTTAGTGAGTAGTATGTAGTGAGTAGTAGTTTGTAGTAGTTAGTAGTAGTAGTAGTGAGTAGCAGTAGTAGATCTAGGAGTAGTAGTAGCCAGTAGTTAGCAGTGAGTAGAACTTGCATGTAGTAGTAGAACTAGCAGTAGTAGTAGCAGGTAAGTAGTAGGCAGTAGTAGGAACTAGCACTAGTAGTGAGCAGTAGTAGCAGTAGTCGTGGTGGTTGTAGTAGTAAGTGGTGGTAGTAGCAGTAGTAGTAGCAGTTGTAGTTGCAAGTAGCAGTTTAGTATCAAGTAAGATAGTAGCAGTTGTAGAACTTGCAGTAGCAGTAGTAGTATCAGTAGTAGGGAACTAGCACTAGTAGTAGCAGTAGTAGCAGTAGTAGTAGGTGGTAGTAGTAGTAGTTCGGTTCGGTAGTAGGAGGTTAGTAGCACAGTAGTAGTAGTAGCAGTAGTAGTAGCGGTAGTAGTGAGTAGCACGTTAGTAGTAGCAGTAGTAGGTTTGCGAGCAGTCAGTAGTAGTAGCAGTAAGTAGTAGCTGTAGTAGTAGTAGTAGTAGTAGCAAGTAGTAGTTAGAGGACTCAGCACTAGTGGGTTAGCAGTTTTAGTATGCATTAGTAAGTGGTGGTAGTAGTAGTAGTGAGTCCGTTGTAGTAGTAGTAGTAGTAGTAGTAGTAAGTAGTAGTAGTAGCCAGCAGTAGTAGTGGCGAGTAGTAGTAGCAGTAGGGTAGTAGTAATAGTAGTAGTAGTAGTTGTTGTAGCAGTCGCAGTTAGTCGTAGTAGTAGAACTTGCACTAGTGGTAGCTGTCGGAGTAGCAGTAGTAGTGGTGGTAGTAGTAGTAGTAGTTGTAGTAGTAGCAGTAGTCAGTAGTAGTTGTTGCAGTAGTAGTTGGTTGGTAGTAGTAGTATTAGTAGGCAGCAGTTAGTTAGTGGCAGTAGTAGTAGTCGAGCAGTTTAGTATTAGCAGTTAGTAGAAACTAGCAGTAGTAGTTGCAGTTCCGTAGTAGCCAGTAGTTGTGGTGGTATTGGTAGTAGTGGTAGTTAGTAGTAGCAAATAGTAGTTAGGCAGTAGTAGAAACTAGCACGTAGTAGTAGCAGTAGCAGTGGTTAGTAATACAGTATTCTATTACTGCTTTTCATCCTTAATACCAACAATCTTTTGTGCATGTTAAAAAACTCCACTGTGATGAATTAGGTTGAACTTCATTCTATATAAAATATAATAATTAATACAATGAAACAACTCAAGTAAAGTGATACACAGCTCTATTATGTTAAGTTTCTCTTTACCATGTTGGTTCAATGCAGACAGAGGTTTCTGGATTGAGCGGATGGGGCAAGTTCGTTGGCTGACTCATGGCAATTACTGTATGGTTTGGAAAGGAATGGCAAAAAGAAACCATCCTGTCAAAAATATAAAAATAAGCAGTTTTCTTATTATATCCACAATATAACATAATCAACATCTCTTGTGATTCATAGTCCACATTAAACATTAATTTTGGAGCATGGATAAGGTATTTAAGGTTTAAATGAAACGGACAGTTTTGATACTCACTTTAAACATTTCTTAACACGTGGAAATAAGTTCTCCTTTCGTGAGCCTTTCTTTGCGCAGTCGATGCCAATAATTCTGCACCTGTCCGCAGTCCGTACAACGAACTTCAGCCACTCCGTCGCAGAGCACAGTCAAGATTTGGGTTAGTTTGGTCTCCCTTCTCGCAAGGTACTTGGCATTTTCTTGCAGGGCATTCTAGAAAGGCCATTCAGCGTCGCACCTTGATTTTCCAGGCCGGTACGTTATTAAGGAGAATAGATGAAATATGACTAGCTTCGGATATGAGGAATTGAGTGTAAAATGGTTCTTCGAGCTATTTTACTTCAGGAAAAAAATTCTGAGTTCCCAAGCGGGACTCGAACCCAAAAGAACCCTCTGATCGCCGGTGAGGCAGCTCTAACCAAATTGAGCTACTTTCATGGGACTCGACAGATGATCTTGAACGTAGGTTGAGTTTGATGTATGACATTTTATTATACACACTACATTAAAAACTAGTGCAAATATACAAGCGATGTTTGAATAGTTAGTTATTTCCACTGGGTTATTTGGATTGTTAGCCAATCAAATTTATCAGCAACGGAGACTACGTTCATGTATGATTAATTGTGTCCAGGCGTGCAACGTCACGGTACTTCTCTGGCCTTGTTAGACGTTTCTCTTTTACCATAAAAATTTGTTGATCAGAGCAGTTGTATAATAAATACTCTTATTAGATGTTTTGGTGATGTAGTATCGCTGTATATTTTTACTCGTTTGTATGTTGACATCTGTTCGCCCTTCAGGGGCTTGTCAAAAATACGAGCATAACCCCGTAAAAAAATTATAACCGACGATAACTATTGCACCAAAACATCTAATCAATATGTATATAGATATATTATATAGTTTATATATCATATTATAATATTATATTAAATACATATATATATTTTATACTACGTGCCTATGTAACCGTGTAACTGATGACATATGTTAATGTACGTAATGTATGTTAGTTAAGCGAAGAGATACTATAGAGCAACATACTATAAGAGATTTCCATAGAGATACTGCTTGAACCTTTTTCAGTCTTCACTCGACCATTTCAAGGCGAGGAATTTCACAGACGGTAAATCGAGTAGTAACGTCTCTCTGCGACGCTTAAGGGAACGGCTTACCATATGCTATAACTCTGGGTTTTCCGTCTAGTACTTTGTGAGACACCATGCATCTCCGAGGAAGATTGAAGTCTGGCAACGCCAAGATGGGCTACGAAGACAGTCTTATCCGATCAATGTTTCGAAAAGGCTTGTTTGACAATTACCTGCGGACCTACTTGAACTTTTGTGACCACTTCGGTCTTTTTCGGGTGTCCTTCGACTCCTCCTGTTCTTTAGCCCAGATGAGTGGAGCGGTTCGGCTATCTTTGCACTCATCCTTCGATAAATGACAGGTAGACATAACCCACAAACCCCAGCGAGGGTCTCTAGCTATTTTCATCGTTTTGTGTGGTGGATGTATGTAAACCCACTTCTTCAAGGCAGAAATCTTGCTAGGATCAGGTGCTTCTCCTTGCTCGGATTAACCACATGGCCAAGGTATGATAAATTCAATTTGGAAATAGGTGGCAACTTGGGACGGTCTTCAACTTGAGTCCAATTACTCTCCCAGTCGTTGCAACACAAGCTTTAAAGCGTTCTATCATTTACCTCGAAAACTCCTTCGAACACGATCATCGTCATCCAAATTACGCTAGAAAGATATTTAAGTTTAGGCCACGCAGAAACTGCATACAATTCAACCGTTGAAATGTTCCTGGCGCGTTTGTTCAAACCGAACGGCATACGGTTGTACTCATGCGACCCAAAAGGCTTCGTAACTGCTTGTTTTGTGTCTATCATCGTTTTATTACTCTCACTTGAAGGTAGCCACTCTGGCAGTTCAAGGGTCTCTGGTCATGCCTAGGAATTGGATAGGAAGTCCTCTGATTGTCCTTGCATTCAGTTTCCCGGTTAATCGACAACAGACCCTCAAGCTGGTCAAACTTTTTTTGCTAACCAAGGACGTACGGATGATGCGTATGGACTTTTGGGATTCTCTTTAAGGATTCTTACCTCCAAAAGGTCTGTAAGGGTCCATTCGTTAAAACTCTTTAAAACAGATTTTGAGTGTTGTGTAGGTATCCTGCGGTATGGTTGATCTGGTCGGTTACGTCCGTCTTTGAGGTGTTATTTCGTGGTAAACTACTTCCGTTTGGCCCTAGGTCTTTGTTGTCCTTGGACAAACACATACGACATCTTGGTTAGGAGTTCATCGTTGCCTGTTTCTTTTGCGTTTTTATCTGTTAAGGGTATCTCGTCCAGATCAAACGTACTATCGGAGGGCTTCCTTGCTCATCCTTGACATTCACGTTTTCATCGGGTCGGAGCCAAATGCTCTATGAATTCGTTGACAACTTGAGCCCAAGTTCCCAAGTCTATGACAGCCTTCGGTTGTATGGATAAATAGGAGTTTCACTGTTGTTGGTAACCTCTACAGGAATTTCCTGCCACTTAGCTGAAGCATGAGCGGCAGGGTAACGAGATCCAGGAGTCACAACCAGCCCGAGGTGACTTGAGAGTTTTGTTATCAAAAAGCACCATCAGTTAGGTGTTGCCAAAACTGCATTTGCCAAACACATGATAGTTCTCGTTCTGGTGTGAACCAAGTGTTATAGTACGTCCTTGTCGTTGACTGTACGTTAATTCTGGCGAATATTTTTTAAAACACTTTTCTTGATGGCACGGTAGATTTGTAGGTGCTTTGCCAATGCAGAAGATGTCCGTCGTTTTTGAAGAAATCTATTTTCTCCCTCTGACTCACAAGCATTGCTTGCATTGTCAGACTAAATTTTTGACCAACAATCAATGGAACACGCTGGTTGTACTCGTTGTCTGGTCGGACCACTAACACGAGGCATGTTGCAAGGGAGGTATCGATACCGACATCTTCAGAAGGAGACTGTAATGTTTACGACCGTATAACAAAGAAAGGGAACATCCTGGCCACCTGCACCAACTACACGAAACCATGTTCTTTCAAAACGGTTTCTTCCTAGCGTTCGTGTGTACAATCCACCACGGAATAGCAGAGTACACCTCGAATCACTGACACACGGTATAGGGACGCCTTTTTCGAATTTTTCCGACTTCGCCGAATCCAAAAAAATGCGAGACCTGTGGGCGAGAAACCATATATGGAATGAACTGAGGGTGGCAGAAGAACCACTTGTCGTACTAGACTGATAATATTTCATCAACGAAGAATTACTGACAGTCGCGTTTGACAACAGTATCTTTAAAAAAAACGCTCCCAAACTCGTAATTAACTCTTCTGTTCGAATGATTTAATGTCGTTTTATGTAACGATTTTGTATTCGTCCATCAGTTTCGCTTCGCTAAGTCCATCAGAGATTTTCTTCCAGTACCTTTCTATACGCTCGGATTATCTTCAGATCATAATTCTGTTACTTCGACTGGTAAGCTCCCATAATTATTTACTTCGTTGTGAATCACTCCCGAGTCCCCTAACGGGCTACGAGAAATATTGTAGCAGCACAGCAGCCAAGTTAAAATACTCGTCACGTTAAAAATAGTTTGTGAGAGTGTTACGAGGAATAAAGTTCACGATAAACTTCTTTCCTATTTATCGAATATAACACATAAACACTGGCCGGCTTACCAGGCTAACACGACATAAAAACTAGTTTTTTGTCTGCTGTCAGCGGAAATGTTTCTTCAACAAAATGCACATCCTTGCGTATCAGGTGCCACGTCCGGGTGCCAAGACCACTCACACTTTTAATAGTTAACTAAATATAAACTTGACAATTTTACAGGGTTCCACTGCACGTTTTCTGGAAGCAGATTTTAGGAAATATCAATTGTGCGGTGGATCAATCCACTGGTGAAGGACCATCCCAGGATATCTTAAACGCAGTTTATGGGCTGCGATCATCTTCTCGTTTAGTGAATTGACTCCTTGACCTCTAAGGAAAAAGGTTCGAAAGAGTTGATGGTCATGCTGTCTTCCGGACTTGGCCCATGGCAGCCCACATAATCTTTGGTTTCGTTTGAATCTCGGGCCTCCCAGCAAGAGTCTTGGCGTTAAAGTCTGGTCGTCCTCCTTTGGATTTCGTTCGGAAACTCTGCAGGACTGCACGTTTGCTATGCCACTTGTGCAGTTCGAATCCTAGCTGCTGCCAGTGACAGTTGTAAGCCTCTTCCTCGATATTTAACTACGTCTTTCTTTCGAATCGCCACCACCCTGGATATCATCAACCGTAGAGTGTCATCTCTCAGTGCTCTGAACAGTTTCAGCGTACCGCTATTTCATATCTCTTCAAATGCTTTTCCAGTGGTGCTCCCAGGATTGTTATAGAGTATGACCTAGGTAGTGGCTCCGAATATGACGCGCGTGAATCTGTACTACAGATTACGTTTTCGTTCTCTCAAGTGTTGTACCAAAAAATTCGTTTTTGGCGCATCACGATTCACATTCTTTGTACCATGATTTGAAAGAAACGTCTTTTTCACATACCCCTAGTGATAACAAAACCGTCGGAAGCCGGTTTGAGAAGAATAATGTCAAAAAGGAGTGGGTTGTAAGGACGACCTGTTTGGAGAGCTAGTCATTGGACGATGGATGTGGTAGCGTCTGGCTATTGACGAACAATCGGTAGACAATGCGCATTTTCCGGTCCGATTCTGCTTGCTATCTAATCTCACAGGTTTGTGAGGGACATAGTGAATTACATCCCCCGTGGGTTGTTCAGGAAACGGCTTATCACCCCCTTTATTTAATTGTTCTTGAATTATGTCGTCATAATCCTGTAGTTTTTCCAATACGTTCCAGTCCATCCGGATAAACGCTATTGAGTCTGGGAGTTCGATCAACTTCCTGTTTTCTAGGCAAAGCATGGGACCAAGCTTCCATGGCAGCCTCGGTTCTCGTTAGAATCCCTGGCTGTTTTGCACAAGCTAGTTGCTTGAAGTACTTGGTGGGCAAACGTTTGGCACATTCTCTCGAAAGGATCGCTGACACCAAGCACGTCCAGATTGCAAAAGCGCTCGAACTCCTCCTGCCCGGTGTGTAGCCAAGAAATTCTTCTCGGAATCCTCACCCCATCTGAACGACCACCATACAGTGTCCAGCCCAACATCGTAACATTTCAGCACCAGGATCTTTGTCAGGTTTGTTGCCTCAATATTGGAATGTTCACTGGATTTGATTCGTTGGAAGGTCTGTGACTCCGGAGCATAATTATGCGTCTGGCATTATGTTCATTGTTGTTCCCTCGTCGCAGAACTTGCAGTGGTTGAAGTCGAGGGTTATTTTTTCTTCAGACTCACAGACGTTTTGGATTTGGAAGATAAGTTAATACATCCTTTTCAGCGTTAATGCATTCCAAGTCCGATCTTGAATTCCATCAACCACTCTTCACTCCAATCGTCACATGGTAATGGTAATGGTAAACAGTAATAATTTTTGTAACTTCTTCACAGTTTGTTGAGCCCCCTTCCTTTGCAGTTTGTGATACCACCGTCTGTACATGCTTTCTTCAGTTTGCTTCTGCAGCCGCAGAGCTTTCGCATAAAGCACTCTTCCTGGGCGCGCTACTGTCGAATCACTCGCTTCTTTCCATTTCCTTTTGTTGCTGGAACCGAAATTTCGTTTGCTCCTGGTTGATTCTCCTCTGGTTCTGAAGCCCTCTTTAGTAATTTCTCCTCCCGTTCCTCTCTCTGAAGCACATCCAATCACCGCTTACAATGATCTCTTTATTTACGGAACACAGCGAGGCAATCCTATTTGCTTTTCTGAACTCATTCACGGATGTGCTCGTCGACTTTGATTCATTGTTCGATTAAATGCTGAAGGGGTCTCGTGCTTGTGTGATAGTTCAAGTCGGCCTTTATCGAGTTTCCAATTTTTCCTTGCGTAAGCTAAAGCTGCGTCATCTTGGCTGTTTGTAGTTAAAAGTTCCTCAGCCCTCTTCCAGCTACATTTTCTCGATGAGACCTGGGCATTTTTCCATGTTTTGTTTTCAGTTGCCATTAGTTTTTTCATTAAGAAAAAAAAACCGATAACTCTTCGTAATAATTGTCGATTACTCTTCGTTGAAATTGTCGGCCACTCTTAGAAAGTGTCGGCCCATCGTTACCAAATAAAATAGCAACAGTGTTGCTATTGGCAACAATGACGTTTTCAAAAATGGTGACCCACCCAAAGTATGTGTAATCCAATTAGGCCGATTTTAAAAAAAATTGCTGTAAATAGGAATAATTTTTTTTCCCGAAACAATAATGTTTTAAAAAAATTTGGATATACTAGAATTTTTTTTAATTCGGCGGCCTATTGAGTTACTCATACTTCTAAGGAAAATAGTTCTAAATTAAAAAACAAATGAAGGGTGTTACCCAAAGTTTTTTTTCGAATTAACATTAGTTTGAAGGCTAATTGGCAGCCATTTTGAAACGCTATTGTTGCCATAGCAACAACTGTTGCTATTTATTTGTAGACAGTTTTTTGATTGTCAGAATGTTTAGCTGATGGATAACATTTAGTTTTATTCTTTTTTCCGAGTTGTTTATGCACGTGTATTGGGACTCTCAAAACTTGTTATTTTCCATTATTTCTAGGAACTGTATGATGTTAAAGGAGCCCCACCTTAACTGTATATAATCCTTTATAACTTTTCTTAAATAAAGTCTTTCAAATTAAGATCGCGTGTTTATATTTTATGTATCTTGCGTGATTGTAAACAATTTTACACACCATAAGTTGTGTAAAAAAGCACGTCTTCAGTGAAAGAAAAAAACGCACACACATTGTGTAGAAAAACAAAACGCACCTGCGTGGTAAGAAAACACAATTTAAAAAAAACACGGTTTCATAGTGTGTCGTTTTGGGCGCGACAAGCCGTCTTACCATACCGCGTTATAAGAGTTGTAAATTTACACACCTAACTTACATCCGTGTAAAAAAAAACCCGCGGCTTAGATAGTGTGTTTTGTCTAACTTCTTACACACTTTGTTTTTAGAAGTCCAACAGTTTAACGTTCACGGTGCTCAGCCAGCGTGTTGTAGACAAAATTTGTAGTCTTTGGGAAGCACTCATTGCACAGGAATGGTTCGCTAGATTCTGAAAATATCCTACAGACCGGGGAGAGAGCAAGCGTAGGTTCTTTTTGATAAACTTGAGCACATGCGTGTGGTCTCCAGCATGACATAAACGTTGAACACCAAGCTGATTGTTATATGACGCCTTGTGTCATTACTGCCCTGGCTTCTATTCCTCTGAAACATGGAGCCAAATACCCTCATCATAATGAAGTTCCTGGAACGTGTCCCTCAGAACTGTCTGAGACGGATTATAGACAATCAAATGGCAAACGTTCCACCAACACCGCGACAACCTGATACTCGAAAATTCTTCATGAGAGCAAGGCTGTTCTTGAGGCATCGAGTGTCACGTTATCACGAAGAACTCGAATGCGCTGGGAACTGGGTCATGTTGTTAGGTTAGAAAATGTGTAGATTGATGAAAATGTGTTTTCTAACGGTGGAACTGGCCTGAAGGAAAACGCCCAGCTCATATGCCAAAGAAGCGCTACTCATGGACTGTGTGAAACACAACTTAAGGGATATGGGCATAGATGTAAGTAAATTGGAATTGATTGCAGCTGGAATAGGGCGACGCCTTGGAGAAAACTATTTATGTTGGCATTAATAGATTTGAAAAAAGCGGGTAGTAAAGGCCAAAATTGAATACGTGCTGCAAGGAAATTTGTTTGTAGTATAACCAGATCCGGAACTAACATGTTTCTTTATATTGTGGTTTCGCTTTTGTTTGTCAAAGGCGGCCTTGGGAAATCCATCTGAAAGTTCATGATGATGTGGCGAGAAGACGACCATTGCATAGAATGCTAAAGTCCACTTCCGGGAACTTAATAGTATTTAACTGCAAGTAAGAGCCACCAAATTTTGATCTGAATTTTGGTTGTCGTAAAATGCCCAAAACGCCCGTAACCTACAAGCGCTTGTCGTTTTTAGTGCAAAGTTATCTTTGTGAAACATTGCATTTTAAGATACGAAATTTTTTTTTAGATAGATAGATAGATAGATAGATAAATAGATAGATAGATAGATAGATAGATAGATAGATAGATAAGACTTGATAGATTGAGAGATAGATAGATAGATAGATAGTTAGATAGATAGATAAAGATAGAGTAGGATAGATAGATAGATAGATAGATTAAGATAGATAGAGTAGATAGATAGATAGTATAGTATAGATAGATAGTTAGAATAGATAGATAGATAGATAGATAGATAGATAGATTAAGATAGATAGATAGTATAGATAGCTTGATAGCATAGATAGATAGATAGATATGATCAGTTAGATAGATTGATTTTAATTCCTCCAATTCTGAAGCATTATTTACAAAATTTTAAATGTAATATATATAAATTAAGGTACTTTAAACAAAATAAATAATTTAACAATTTACCTAATATAAGAAAAATTAATTAGGTGGTCTCAAATAATTTCCGATATGTGCTTTAGTGACAATTAAATTGAATTTATCAATTAATGTTGGATTTATGCACTAGGAACAGAGATTTGTACACCAAATAAATAACTCTCATAGTAGAAATCAACGTCCATCTAGAGAATGGATGTTTTACTAGAATATCTACCGGATAGTTCGTCAGTGATTTCATCCCACATTTTGTTTCGCCAAGTGTTTGAAATGTGTACAACGGACATAATAAAATGGTTGAGTTGATGTTCCCACCATTTGTGAGTTACAAAAGAATACAACGAGGAATGGATGGATCACTATAGTCCCACAAGTTTGAAAGATTTCAGGTACGTTTTCCGGCAAATTAATATTAACGTAGCATAACTATTAACGATTTTTCCAAAGGATGTTCATTTTGGCTAATTCCCACATATAGAGTGGTTTCCAATTTGGTATGGATTTCCCTGTAAAAACCAAGTTCTTCTTTGTTTGTCATGCCGCTTTTCCCATTTTTCGATCTCGTATTTTTTTATTTCATCATCGGCTAAAATTCTCTTCCAAATGTTTTTTTTGTTGGGAAGAAACATTTCGTCAGTATAAGTCGTTAAATAACTTATTAAATTGTATCTTCTTTAGTATTCGGATAATATCCGGAATGACAAACCAAGACGCTGGTTTTGTTGGAATCCAGGCGAGGTATGAAAAAAGACGAGAGATAAATATTTGTTTTCGATCTTAATGTTGCACTTGAACGACATAAGCGACCAAAGTACAGTAGTTTGTTTTTTCCAATTTTGCCCCTCCATGGACCACAAACCCTAAGCTTCCAGTAGCTGCTTTCTGATCTAGTGTACCAATCAAGACCTTGAATCGCGCTTGGCGTTAAATCGTTGGCTTCGTTTCCAATGAATTTATTTCATTAAATTGTTTTATATTATTCCCAAGTTCAGCAACCCGTACCAGTGCTGTGTGGTTGACCCTTAAGCCTGTACGCCATAATACTGGCTCCGCATATTGGGTTTAATGCATTTGGGTCGGACACCAATGTTGACAAAGACACCGCTAATCACCGAGCTTGGCTTTTTTTAACAGGCCTCTGTAATGTCCTTTCTGATGCTTGAAAAGTTTCCCAGATAATTCAATGCCAACGTGTGGCCACGTTCTTTTTTTCCTTAATTGGGAACACCATACAGATGTCCATTTACCTCTCGAACACCTCTCCTTGTTATACTTCTGCGTTGCTTCCTCCAAAGGTTACTATGGGTTGTCTGTCCCTGGGTTAAATTCAAAAACGGCCACTTTCGAGCTATACTTTTCTAAAGAGTATAAACATTTCTTGCAGGCCTTTTACCTCGTGTAGATAACAGCGTTAATATCGTCAGTCGACCGTAATAGGGTTACATTAGAAGTTTATTTAACCAAGAAATGTTTCCGTTTACACTCGCTAAGAATTTTAGGCAAGTCCATCATTAAAAATCATCAAACAGCCATGGAGTTAAATACGCCACCCTGCCGTACACACCTTGTAAAACCGGAAATTCTTCCGAAAGGCCCAACACCGTCTAGGAGGACTCGACTGTCTAAGTTTACTGTACCAATTTTGCTAAAGTAGGCGCCAGGTTTTACCTTGGCTACCCAAATTGTACCATTTTATAGAAAAGGCCAGAAATCCATAACAGTGTCGAAAGCCCTTCGTTGAATCAAGGAAAACAACAGTCATAAACTTTACTACCATTTTCTATGTTTGTGCAAAATAGCTTCCTGTAGAGACATACATAGGCATCGATCGCAACTTTTCTCTTTCTGAATAGGCATTACTGGAGACAGTTGTGGAAAATTGTTTTTCAGCAAAAAAAAAGGCATCCACCCTGTTCAAAATTAGTCTTTCGAAGATCTTAAAAACCGATTAACATTAAGCAATGTTTATTCCTCTAGTAAATGGTCTTTATTAAGTATTATCTATTTTTCTTATTGGTCCCCCCTTAAAAAGAGATATTATATCACCAACAGCTAGAGATTTAAGGGATTATTTCTATACATCTGATGGCATTGAGTATCACAGTTATAACGTCTAATAGCCGCGATAACCACCGTGTTTGATGTGTTCATAGGTCAATATTCAGAAAATAGCCATCAGGTGACGCTGGACGATTTTCCATTTGGATAACTTTGCACATATTGCGCCAACTTCTTCACTCTGTAAAAGGTTCAATCTAAATAGCATCATAAACTGCATCTTGACTCTTAATTTCATAATCTTTTTATTCGCAGTTTTCAAGTATAGGCAGAAAGATTCCCATCTCATCAAAATTTGGTGTGAGCTTTTGGTGAGTATACAAGTTGGGAATACATGCTCATTTCCATACTTTACGAAGTTCCTCTGCGATCATTTATGAAATTCAACCATCAATTCTTTAAAAGCGTTTGTTTGTAGTCCTCTTTCTTTCGCGTTTATTGGACATCAAGCGTTCGTAACGCGCTAGTTGTCAACTGTCAAATATATTTTTCAAGCCTTTCATAATTCCTTTTGACTCAAATTCATCAAGCTTTTCGTCCTTAGCTCATCTTCTAAAATCTCGTTTTGCCTGTTTATAAATCTTTTGAAAAAATGGATTGTCAGAATTACCGAGGGCGCCCGTGCTGAATCCAAAGTTTTCTGTAATAGCGACAATTTTCGTGAAAAGGTTTAAAAAAAAACAGTCCATACTCTTGTTTCCCAAAATGGATTGAAGATTAATTGTTTAGATTTAGTTTTTGGAATAAACACTGCTCAGCGGATGAATGGAAATACAGCTGATTTATTAGCTGTTCATGTAACTCTTCAACTGGAGATAGATCTACAAGTTCAGAATTCTGTTGACGTTCAAATTGTTAAAGGACCAGTAGTTAACTTTTGTTTGGTAATCATCCCTGATAGCAGGACAACACATATCTTTTTTCCCATGCAAAAAATACTCTAAGCGCTTTGGTTCTTTAAATATGTTTTTTTCAGGACATATTTGTAATTTACACAGAAGATTGGATCGATGGTAAGAAGAGATTTCGACTAGATTGTCGATCTTCCAACATAGCATGATTTAATGTAGATCGATATGATCTTCACTGATTATTAGTATTGTGATCTAACAGTCCGAGTTTTCATGAGACCATTTGTATTATAAAATGTTTTCAACAGGCCCCCGTGCAAAATGGTTGGGCAGTTTACTGATTATTAATAGCGAGTCTTTGCATCATACAAACGAAATGTTTACCTCCTTTCATTAACTTCTAATAAAGCTTCTTATACATAGATAGATTAAGATAGATAGATAGATAGATAGATAGATAGCGAGATAGATACGATAGATAGATAGTTAGATATGATAGATAGATAGATAGATACGATAGATAGGATAGATAGATAGATAGATAGATAGATTAGATAGATAGATAGATATGATAGACTAGAATAGATAGATAGATAGATTAGATAGATAGATAGATTAGATAGATAGATAGATAGATAGATAGATTATATAGATAGATAGATAGAGTAGATAGTAGCGTGGGGAGTAGGTGGATAGGTTGGATAGTTGTGGATAGGTGGATAGGTGCGATAGGTGGATAGGTGTTAGGTGGATAGGTGGAATAGGTGGGATAGGTGGCATAGGTGGATAGATAGAATAGGTGGACAGGGTGGACAGGTGCGATAGGGTGAGAATAGGTGGAATAGCGTGGATAGTGTTGGATAGGTGGATAGGTGGATAGGTGGGATAGGTCGGATAGGTGGATAGGTGGATAGGTGGACAGGTGGACAGGTGGGATCAGGTGGACAGGTGGACAGAGTGGACAGGTGGACAGGTGGACAGCAGGGGACAGGTGGACAGGCGTGCGACAGTGTGGACAGGTGGACAGGTGGACAAGTGGACAGTGTGGACAGGTGGACCAGGTGGATAGGTTGGATAGGTGGATAGGTGGATAGGTGTATAGGGTGGATTAGGTGGATAGGTGGAATAGGTGGATGAGGTGGATAGGTGGATAGGTGGATAGTGTGGATAGGTTGGATAGGTGGATAGGTGGATTAGGAGTGGATAGGTGGATAGGTGTGGATAGGTGGATAGGTGGATAGGTGGAATTAGGTGGATAGGTGGATAGGTGGATAGGTGGATAGGTGGATAGTGTGGATAGGTGGATAGGTGGATAGGTGGATAGGTGGATAGGTGGATAGAGTGGATAGGTGGATAGGTGGATAGGTAATCAGGTGGATATTTGGATAGGTGGGAAGGTGGATAGGTGCGATAGCGTGGATAGGTGAAATGATAGGTGGATAGGTGGAACTAGGAGGATAGGAGGATAGGTGGATAGGTGGATAGGTGGATAGGTGGAGGACTAGGTGATAGGTGGGATAGTTGGATAGGTGGATTGGTGGATAGGTGGATAGGTGGATATGTGAGATATAGGTGGATTAGGTGGATAGGTGGATAGGTGGATAGGTGGATAGTGGATAGGTGGCTAGGTGGATAGGTGGGATAGGTGGATAGGTGGATAGGAGGATATGGTGGGATAGGTGGATAGGTGGATAGGTGGATAGGTGGATAGGTGGGGATAGGTGGAGGACGGTGGAGAGCGTGGAGAGGTGGAGTGGTTGTAGTTGGTGTATAGGTGTATAGGTGTTATAGGTGGAGAGGTAGGAGAGGTGGAGAGGTGGAGAGGTGTGAGAGGTGGAGAGGTGGAGAGGTGGAGAGGTGGAGAGGTGGAGAAGTGGAGAGGTGGAGAGGTGGAGAGGTGGAGAGGTGGAGTCGGTGGGAGAGGTGGAGAGGTGGAGAGTGGGAGACGTGGAGAGGTGGAGAGGTCGGAGAGGTGGAGAGGGTGAGAGGTGGAGAGGTGGAGAGGTGGAGAGGTGGAGTAGGTGGAGAGGTGGAGAGTTGGAGAGGTGGATACGTGGATAGGTGGATAGGTGGATAGGTGGATAGGTGGAGAGGTGGAGAGGTGAGAAGAGGTGAGAGAGGTGGAGAGGTGGAGGGAAGGTTGGAGAGGTGGAGAGGGTGGAGAGGTGGCGAGGTGCGAGAGGTGGAGAGGTGGAGAGGTGGAAGGAGAGTGGAGAGGTGGAGAGTTGGGAGGAGGTGGAGAGGTGGAGAGGTGGAGAGGTGGAGAGGTGGAGAGGTTGGAAGAGGTGGAGAGGTGGAGAGGTGGCAGAGGTGGGAGAGGTGGAGAGGTTGTTGGAGAGGTAGGAAGAGGAATGGGAGAGGTGGATAGGTGGATAGGTGGATAGCGTGGATAGGTGGAAAGGTGGATAGGTGGGAGAAGGTGAGATAGATTGTGGATAAGGTGGATAGTGTGGATAGTAGTGGGAATAGTGGTGAATAGGTGTATAGGTGTATATATTGGTGTATAGGTGTGTGATGAGGTGGAGAGGTTGAGAGGTTTGGAGAGGTGGAGAGGTGGACGAGTTGGAGAGGTGGACGATTGTGGAGAGGTGGACGAGGTGGAGAGAGGTGGAAGAGGATGGAGAGGTGGAGAGGTGGAGAGGTGGCGAGGTGGAGAGGTGGAGAGGTGGAGAGGTGGAGAGGTGGGAGATGGTGGAAGGAGGTGGAGAGGTGGATAGGTGGAGAAGGTGGTGAGGTGGAGAGGTGGGAGAGGTGGAGAGGTGGAGAGGTGGAGAGGTGGAGACGGTGGAGAGGTGGAGAGGTGGAGAGTGTGGAAGAGGTGGAGAGGTGGAGAGGTGGAGAGGTTGGAGAGGTGGAGAGGTGGAGAGGTGGAGAGGTGGAGAGGTGGGGCAGAGGTGGAGAGGGTGAGAGGTTGGAGAGTGTGTGATGAGGTGTTGAGAGGTGGAGAGGTGGAGTGGTGGAGAAGGTGGAGAGGTAAGGAGAGGTGGAGAGGTGGAGAGGTGGGAGAGGTGGAGCAGGTGGAGTAGGTGGATGAGGTGGAGAGGATGGAGAGGGTGGCCGGCGACGATGGCCCGGCGGATCGTGGGCCGGCGACGTGGCCGGCGGACGTGGCCGGCCGAGACGTGGCCGGCGACGTGGCCGGCGACGTGGCCGGCGACGTGGGCGGCGACGTGGCGATGTGGCGACGTGGCGACGTGGCGACGTTGGCGACCGTGGCGACGTGGCGACGTGGCGACGTGGCGACGTGGCGAAGGTGGCGACGTGGCGAATGGGTGGCGAGGTGGCGAGGTGGCGGACGTGGCGACTGTAGCAGAGGATTGATGAGGTATAGAGGTAGAGATGTTGGGAATATAATTTTGAGGTAGAGAGGTAGAGAGGTAGGTGGGTAGAGAGGATTATGAGAGGTAGGATGAGGTAGGTAGGATAGGTATATTGTAGTTCGTTGGTAAGACCATTTATTATTGTAATATCAAACTTAAACACTTACACAAAAAACCACGTTAACACATACTCCTTCAGTCTATGCATCCACACCTTGTGTGTGTTCTTCTTCCGTGTTCATTTGGCCACCTGGAATCATGATGGGTACAAACAATTAAATCCCTCCATTTCTTTATAGATGTAATACTGTCATAATTATGAAATCTGTTTCAATGATGTTCGTGAAGTTATTTAACTAAGTATATATTAAGTGTTAATAGGGATAGTTCTGAACTTATGTATCTTACGTTTATAATAGTTAGGAGGTTGCCTGTTCCTACTGGTTGGATAATCTTTTGGGTGTGTAAAGAACATAAGTGTCAGGTTCAAGGCTCGATAGTCAAGTTCAATAATCGCTGCCCCAGATTCAGGAACTCGTTTGCAGGTGGATCATTCTGTTCTTACCTCTACCCCAATAATCAGAATCTTCCTCATCAGCGTCACTAATATCATCCATCTTTGCTGCTTTTGTTATTTTCTTAAACCAAGCAACATTTTCTGGTTATAGGTGTGGTCTTTACTTTTGTGCTGTTACCATGCTTCCTTTTCTAGCCACGACTTTGTATGGATGAACTTGAAATGGTCAAGGAACAACTTATTATGTGTCCGAGCTGGAACCAGCAATCTCTGATCATCTACTTGAATCTCTGACACTGCAACTTTGTTTCTTTGTCTGCTCTGTCTTTCATTTTCTTCTTTTCCTCTTCATCTCGCTGGTTTCACTTGTTCGTTTCATTTGGTTGTCTTCTTCGTCAGATTGCAATGCTGTGAAACTGGGAAGCTTGTTTCGTATTGTTCGGTTGAACAATAATTGGGATGGACTTGTCGCAGTAGTCGTGTCTGTCAGTTGCTGGATTAAAATATAATTTTATTAGAAAAGACTTATAAGAGCTTGACTTACATGCGAAAAAAACTGTAATATTCAAAGGCGTTTGATAAAATTGTTTGGGCAAATAGACTATGTTTTGACAACGAATTCCAACATTGCGAAAAAAAACAGCAAGGAAATCATGCCCAAAATCTTAGCAACAAAGCAAACTGATTGTTTTTCTCAGCATTTTCTAGGGAATAGTTGCCACAATAATTCGGCATATGTATTCTATCCTATTCTATCCTATTCTATCCTATTCTATCATATTCAATCATATTCTATACTATTCTATCCTATTCTATCTTATTCCATCCTATACCATCCTATTCCATCCTATTCCATCCTACTCAATCCTATTCCATCCTATTCCATCCTATTCCATCCTATTCAATACTATTCAAACCTATTCTTTCCTATTCTTTTCTATTCTATTCTATTCTATTCTATTCTATCCTATTCTATCCTATTCTATCCTATTCTATCCCATTCTATCCCATTCCATCCCATTCTATCCCATTCTATCCCATTCTATCCTATTATATCCTATTATACTATATTAACTCTATTATACTCTGTTCTACTCTACTCTATTCTACCCTATTCTACCCTATTCTACCCTATTCTACCCTATTCTACTCTATTCTACTCTTTTCTACTCTATTCTGCTTCTATTCTACTCCATTCTATTCTATTCTATTCTACTCTATTCTACTCTATTCTACTCTATTCTACTCTATTCTACTCTATTCAACTCTATTCTACTCTATTCTACTCTATTCTTCTCTATTCTACTCCATTCTATCCTATTCTATCCTATTCTATCCTTTTTATCCTATTCTATCCTATTCTATCCTATTCTATCCTATTTTATCCTATCCTATTATATCCTATTCTATCCTATTCTACCCTATTATATCCTATTCTATCCTATTCTATCCTATTCTATCCTTTTCTACCCTATTATTTCCTATTCTGTCCTATTTTATCCGATTATATCCCATTCTATCCCATTCTATCTCACTCTATCCATTCTATCCCATTCCATCCTATTATATCCTATTATACTATATTCAACCTCTATTATACTATGTTCTACTCTACTCTATTCTACCCTATTCTACCCTATTCTACCCTATTCTACCCTATTTCTTACTCTATTCTACTCTATTCTACTCTATTCTACTCTATTCTACTCTATTCTACTCTATTCTACTCTATTCTACTCTATTCTACTCTATTCTGCTCTATTCTACTCTAGTCTATTCTACTCTATTCTACTCTATTCTACTCTATTTCTACTTCTATTCTACTCTATTCTACTCTATTCTACTCTATTCTACTCTATTATACTCTATTCTACTCTATTCTACTCTATTCTGCTCTATTCTACTCCATTCTATCCTATTCTATCCTATTCTATCCTTTTTAACCTATTCTATCCTATTCTATCCAAATCTATCCTATTCTATCCTATTCTATCCAATTATATCCAATTCTATCCTATTATATCCTATTCTATCCTATTCTACCCTATTATATCCTATTCTATCCTATTCTACCCTATTATTTCCTATTCTATCCTATTTTATCCGATTCTATCCCATTTTATCCCATTCTATCCCATTCTATCCCACTCTATCCCATTCTATCCCATTATATCCCATTCTATCATATTATATCCTATTATACTATATTCAACTCTATTATACTATGTTCTACTCTACTCTATTCTACCCTATTCTACCCTATTCTACCCTATTCTACCCTATTCTACTCTATTCTACTCTATTCTACTCTATTCTACTCTATTCTACTCTATTCTATTCTATTCTATTCTATTCTATTCTATTCTACTCTATTCTTCTCTATTCTACTCCATTATATCCTATTCTATCCTATTCTAGCCTATTCTATTCTGTTCTATCCTATTATATCCTAATCTATCATATTTCATCCTATTCTTTCCTATTCTATCCTATTCTATCCTTTTCTACCTATTCTATCCTATTCTATTCTATTCAATTCTATTCTATTCTATTCTATTCTATTCTTATATATATATATATATATATATATATATATATATAATGTATTGGTATTGGTATTGGTATTGGCAATGGCAATGTAATTGGTATTGGTAATGCTAATTGTGATCGTGATGGTAATGGTACTGGGAATGGGAATGGGAATGGGAATAGCAATGGTGATGGCGCTTGTGGTGGTGGTGGTGGTGGTGGTGGTGGTGGTAATGGCGATGGTGCTGGTGCTGTGCTGGTGGTGGTGATGGTGGTGGTGTTGTTGGTGGTGGTAGTGGTGGTGGTAGTGGTGGTGGTGGTGGTGGTGGTGGTGGTAGTGGTAGTGGTAATGGCGATGGTGCTGGTGGTGGTGCTGGTGGTGGTGCTGGTGGTGGTGCTGCTGGTGGTGGTGGTGGTGGTGGTTGTGGTGGCATTGGTGATGGTGCTGGTGGTGGTGATGGTGGTGGTAGTGGTGGTGGTAGTGGTAGTGGTAGTGGTAATGGCGATGGTGCTGTTGCTGTGCTGGTGATGGTGGTGGTGTTGTTGGTGGTGGTAGTGGTGGTGGTGGTGGTGGTATTGTAGTGGTAATGGCGATGGTGCTGGTGCTGGTGGTGGTGGTGCTGGTGGTGGTGCTGGTGGTGGTGGTGGTGGTGGTGCTGCTGGTGGTGCTGCTGGTGGTGCTGCTGGTGGTGCTGCTGGTGGTGCTGCTGGTGGTGGTGGTGGTGGTGGTTGTGGTGCTGGTGGTGGTATTGGTGATGGTGCTGCTTGTGGTGGTTGTGGTGTTGGTGCTGGAGGTGGTACTCGTGGCGGTGGGAATTGGTGCTGGTGGTGCTGTGGTGCTGGTGGTGCTGGTGGTGCTGGTGGTGCTGGTGGTACTGGTGGGGCTGGTGGTGTTTGTGCTGGTGGTGGTGGTGGTGGTGTTGGTTTTTCTGCTGGTGGTGGTAGTTGTGGTGGTGGTGCTGGAGGTGGTTTTGGTGTTGGTGCTGGTGCTGGTGCTTGTGCTGGTGCTGGGGCTGGTGGTTGTGCTGGACGGTGGTGCTGGTGGTGGTGGTGGTAGTGGTGGTGTTGGTGGAGATGGTGATGTTGATGGTGATGGTTGTAGTAGTGGTGGTGGTGGTGGTTATGCTGGTGGTGGTGATGATGGTTTGTGCTGATGGTGGTGCTAGTGGTAGTGGTGGTGCCGGTACTGGCGATGGTGCTAGTTGTGGTGATGGTGGTGGTTGTATTGGTGGTGGTGACGCTGGTGGTGGTGCTGATGGTGATGCTAGTAGTGGTGCTGGTGGTGGTGCTGTTGGTGCTGGTGGTGATGATGGTGATGGTGATGTTGGTGGTGGTGCTGGTTTTGCTGCTGGTGGTGTTACTTGTGGTGGTGGAGGTGGTGTTGGTGCTGGTGCTGTTGCTGGTGGTGGTAGTGGTGCTGGTGCTGGTGGTGCTGGAGGCGGTGGTGGTGGTGGTGTTACTGATTGTTGTAGTGATGGTGCTGATGGCTGTAGTGGTTGTGGTGCTGGTGCTTGTCGCGGTAGTGGTGCTTGTGGTTGTGGTGATGGTGATGGTGATGATGATAGTAATGGTGATGCTGCTGCTTGTGGTGCTGGTGGTGGTGCTGTTGGTGGTGGTGGCCATTGTGGTGCTGGTGCTGATTCTGGTGGTGGTGGTACTGGTGGTGTTTCTGGTGGTTGTATTGGTACTGGTGGTGGTGTGGCGCTGGTAGGGTATTGGTGCTGATGGTGATAGTGATGGTGATGGTGATGGTCCTGGTGGTGGTGGTGGTGGTGGTGCTGTTTGTGGGTGTGTGTGGGGATGGTAGTGGTGGTGGTGGTGAATAGAATAGAATAGAATAAAATTTTATTTTATGAGGGAAAAGACGTATTAACCAAAAAGGTTATCTAACATACGGCCCTCAAATATAACAATAATTACAAAATGATATACTAAGCATGATACACTATATATACATACAGGGAAAAAACAATGTTAAGTAGAAATACATTTATAATTCAATAGATATTTACAGTTTAAGCAAAACAAATCTTCTAGATGGTCAATACAAGTAAATTTATCAAGAAAGTAATAACGGAGTTTGTTTTTAGTGGTAGTTATTCTTATTATTGTAGGAACATCAGTAGTACTTGCTGATGACATGGCGAGTTGCTTATATTTATTGTCTAATGAGTTAAAAAGAATCGAAGCACTGTAAAGAAATGTTCGCTTACCAAAATCAGTACGTGGGTAAGGCAGCTTAAGATAAGTTTAAAGGAAGGTGGAGCATCAGGGTTAAGTGATATATTGAATAGTAGAAGAAGCTTCCTTAACTTAATTAGATCAAAAACTGGAATCCATTTAAGGTTGGAGAAAAGAAGAACAGAAGAGGTGGAATAGTCGACTTCTAAAATAATACGAGCTGCACGCTTTTGAAGACGACGAATTCGGAGCAGAAGTGATTGAGAACAATTACCCCAGGTAACAGAGCAGTAAATAATATTAGCATGGATGCAAGAGTTATAAAAACGAAGAGCACATTCTTAAGTTAAAAAGGTTTAATCCTACGCAGCAATGCTAGCCTACTATTGACAAGAGAACATCTGTCAATGTGACTGGCCCAAGTTAAATGACTGTCTAAATTGACACCAAGTATTTTAGCATGCTGGACTTGTTCGATTTCTTTGTTGTCTAATTTGACCAAAAGAGATTGATCAGAGATAAACCTTAATTTCTGAGAAGAATGTATGAGCATGGCTTTGGTCTTTGATGTGTTTACTACCATCCTGTTTTGCTTGGCCCAAGCTGAGAGATCATTAGTGACAAGACTAAGATTTAAATGTAACTCACTAACAGAAGAACCCTTAGTTAGTATAGTGGTGTCGTCTGCAAACATTGTAGAATTTGAATGTTATAGTTGAGATGGAAGATTGTTAATAAATAGCAGAAAAAGAAGAGGCCCGAGAATGCTTCCTTGAGGAACGCCAACTGTAATAGGAACCATGTCAGACAATGTACCCTTAAACGAAGTGCGTTGGTACCGGTCGCTAAGATAATAAGTAAACCAATTTAATGCCATGGAAGAAGAGCCACATATCTTAAGCTTGCGAAGTAAGATATGGTGCTCAACAAGATCAAAAGCCTTTTTAAAGGCAATAAGAAAAATCCATTCATTAGTTTATTATCTATGTTAGTTAAAATCTTACCAGTGAGATCAGTGACTGCCAGCTCACATGAGCGAGAGGTTCTAAAACCAAATTGATTATCAACAAGAAGATTGTAGCTTGTTAGAAAATTATAAAGTGACACATGAACATGACGTTCAAGAATGTTTGAAGTTATAGCTAAAACAGAGATAGGACGAAAGTTAGAGCGGTCAGAAAGCGAGCCAGCTTTAAATAGGGGAGAAACTTTAGCAATTTTCCATAAGTTAGGAAAAACGACCGAGGTAATGCTCAGATTATAAATATTTGTTAGAATGGGCGAGATAGATGGTGTTCGTGCTGCTGGTGTTGGTGTTGGTGGTGTTAGTGGTGTTGGTGCTGGTAGTGATAGTGATGGTGGTGGTGGGGATGCTGCTAGTGGTGCTGGTGGTGGTTCTGGTGGTGGTGCTGATGGTTGTGCTGGTGGTGGGGCCG
This sequence comes from Paragorgia papillata, assembly GCA_035771165.1. Taxonomy (NCBI): domain Eukaryota; kingdom Metazoa; phylum Cnidaria; class Anthozoa; order Scleralcyonacea; family Coralliidae; genus Paragorgia; species Paragorgia papillata. The sequence goes on from JAWNZC010000040.1 coordinate 24,082, forward strand.
GTACTAGCGGTGGTGCTGGTGGTAGTGATAGCGATGGTGGTGGTGGGGATGCTGCTAGTGGTGCTGGTGGTGGTTCTGGTGGTGCTGCTGATGGTTGTGCTGGTGGTGGGGCCGGTACTAGCGGTGGTGCTGGTGGTAGTGATAGTGATGGTGATGCGGTGATGGTTGTAGTGGTGGTGTTGGTGGTGGTTGTGGTGCTGGTGATGGTGATGCTGGTGGTGGCGCTGATGGTGATGCTAGTAGTAGTGCAGGTGGTGGTGCTGGAGGTGATGTTGGTGATGGTGATGTTGGTGCTGGTGCTGGTGTTGGTGCTGGTCGTGTTAATGGTGGTGGTGCTGGAGGTGTTGGTGCTGGTGCTGATGCTGGTGCTGGTGCTGGTGCTGGTGCAGATGCTTGTGATGGTGCTGGTACTGGTACTGGTGCAGGTGCTGGTGCTGGTGCTGGTTGCTGGTACTGGTGCTGGTTGAGGTAGTGGTGCTGGTGGTTGTAGTGATAGTGATCGTGATGGTGATAGTGATGATGGTAATGATGCTTGTGGTGTGCTGATGGTGGTGATGGTGGTGGTGGTGATCCTGCTCCTGGTGCTGGTGTTGGCGCTGGTGCTGTCGTTGTGTTGGTGTTGGTGTTGGTGGTGGTGCTGGTGATGGTGATGGTGCTGGTGATGGTGGTGCTGGTACTGGAGCTTGTGGTGGTGTTGATGATGATGGTTGTGGTGGTGGTTTTGGTGCTGGTGGTGGTGGTGCTGTTGATGATGGTGGTGGTGGGGATGATGCTAGTGGTGCTGGTGGTGGTTCGGGTGGTGGTTCGGGTGGTGGTGCTGATGGTTGTGCTGGTGGTGGTGTCGGTACTAGCGGTGCTTGGTAGTGATAGTGATGGTGGTGGTGGTGATGGTGCTGGTGGTTGTAGTGGTGGTGGTGGTGGAGATGCTGGTGGTGGCGCTGATGGTGATGCTAGTAGTGCTGCTACTGCTGGTGATGGTGCTGGTGCATGGTAGTGATGGTGATGTGGTGGTGGTGGTGGTGATGGTGATGATTGTAGTGGTGGTGATGGTGGTGGTGATGGTGGTGGTGATGGTGGTGGTGATGGTGATGGTGGTGGTGGTGGTGGAGGTGGTGGTGGTTGTGGTGGTGAAGGTGAAGGTGAAGGTGAAGGTGAAGGTGAAGGTGAAGGTGAAGGTGAAGGTGAAGGTGAAGGTGGAAGTGAAGGTGAACTTGAAGGTGAAGGTGAAGGTGAAGGTGAAGGTGAAGGTGAAGGTGAAGGTGAAGGTGAAGGTGAAGGTGAAGGTAAGGTGAAGGTGGTGCTCGTGCTCGTGTGGTGCCGATAGTGCTGGTGGTAGAGGGGGTGCAGCTTGTGGTGCTGGTGCTGGTGCTAGTGGTGGTGCAGGTGGTGGTGTTGGTGGTTGTTGTGGTGGTGCTGGTGGCTGTGATTGTGAGGGTGTTGGTGATGTGGTGGCGATATGATGGTGAGTGATGGTGGTGGTGATCGTGATACTGCTGGTGGTGTTTGTGGTGCTGGTGTTGCTGCTGTGTTGGTGGTGATGGTGCAGGTGCTGGTGCTGGTAGTGGTGCTGTTTTTGCTGGTGTTAGTGGTGGTGAAGGTGAAAGGTGAAGGTTGAAGGTGGAAGTGAAGGTGAACTTGAAGGTGAAGGGAAGGTGAAGGTGAAGGTGAAGGTGAAGGTGAAGGTGAAGGGTGAAGGTGAAAGGTGAAGGTGAAGGTGAAGGGGAAGGTGAAGGTGAAGGTGAAGGTGAAGGTGAAGGTGAAGGTGGTGCTCGTGCTCGTGGTGGTGCCGATAGTGCTGGTGGTAGTGGGGGTGCAGCTGGTGGTGCTGGTGCCGGTGCTAGTGGTGGTGCAGGTGGTGGTGTTGGTGGTTGTTGTGGTGGTGCTGGGGCTGTGATTGTGAGGGTGTTGGTGATGTGATGGCGATATGATGGTGATGTGATGGTGGTGGTGATCGTGATACTGCTGGTGGTGGTTGTGGTGCTGGTGTTGCTGCTGGTGTTGGTGGTGGTGGTGCAGGTGCTGGTGCTGGTAGTGGTGCTGTTTTTGCTGGTGTTAGTGGTGGTGCAGGTGCAGGTGGTGGTGCTGGTGGTGGTAGTGGTGATGCTGGTAGCGGTGATGGTGATGGTAATGATGATGTGATGGTGTTGGTGAGGGTGACGGTGATGTTGATGGTGATGGTGATGGTGCTGGTGATGGTGGTGGTGGGATGCTGCTAGTGGTGCTGGTGGTGGTTCTGGTGGTGGTGCTGATGGTTGTGCTGGTGGTGGGGCCGGTACTAGCGGTGGTGCTGGTGGTAGTGATAGTGATGGTGATGCGGTGGTGGTGGTGGTGATGGTTGTAGTGGTGGTGGTGGTGGTGGTGGTTGTGGTGCTGGCGATGGTGATGCTGGTGGTGGCGCTGACGGTGATGCTAGTAGTAGTGCTGGTGGTGGTGCTGGAGGTGATGTGGGTGATGGTGATGTTGGTGCTGGTGCTGGTGTTGGTGCTGGTGGTGTTAATGGTGGTGGTGCTGGAGGTGTTGGTGCTGGTGCTGATGCTGGTGCTGGTGCAGATGCTTGTGATGGTGCTGGTACTGTGCAGGTGTTGGTGCTGGTTGCTGGTACTAGTGCTGGTTGAGGTAGTGGTGCTGGTGGTTGTAGTGATAGTGATCGTGATGGTGACAGTGATGATGGTAATGCTTGTGGTGTGCTGATGGTGGTGATGGTGGTGGTGGTGATCCTGCTCCTGGTGCTGGTGTTGGTGCTGGTGCTGGTCGTTGTGTTGGTGGTGGTGCTGGTGATGGTGGTGCTGGTCCTGGAGCTTGTGGTGGTGTTGATGATGATGGTTGTGTGGTGGTGGTTTTGGTGCTGGTGGTGGTGGTGCTGTTGATGATGGTGGTGATGGGGATGATGCTAGTGGTGCTGGTGGTGGTTCGGGTGGTGGTTCGGGTGGTGGTTCGGGTGGTGGTTCGGGTGGTGGTTCGGGTGGTGGTTCGGGTGGTGGTGCTGATGGTTGGGCTGGTGGTGGTGCCGGTACTAGCGGTGCTTGGTAGTGATAGTGATGGTGGTGGTGGTGATGGTGCTGGTGGTTGTAGTGGTGGTGGTGGTGGAGATGCTGGTGGTGGCGCTGATGGTGATGCTAGTAGTACTGCTGGTGATGGTGATGGTGATGGTGCTGGTGGTAGTGATGGTGATGTGGTGGTGGTGGTGGTGATGGTGATGGTTGTAGTGGTGGTGGTGGTGGTGATGGTGGTGGTGATGGTGATGGTGGTGGTGGTGGTGGTGGTGGTGGTGGAGGTGGTGGTGGTTGTGGTGGTGAAGGTGAAAGTGAAGGTGAAGGTGAAGGTGAAGGTGGAAGTGAAGGTGAACTTGAAGGTGAAGGTGAAGGTGAAGGTGAAGGTGAAGTTGAAGGTGAAGGTGAAGGTGAAGGGGAAGGTGATGGTGAAGGTGAAGGTGAAGGTGAAGGTGAAGGTGAAGGTGAAGGTGAAGGTGGTGGTGGTGGTGGTGGTGGTGGTGGCGGTGACGGTGACGGTGACGGTGACGGTGACGGTGACGGTGCTGGTGCTGGGGCTGGTGCTGGTGGTGCTCGTGCTCGTGCTCGTGGTGGTGCCGATAGTGCTGGTGGTAGTGGGGGTGCAGCTGGTGGCGCTGGTGCTGGTGCTAGTGGTGGTGCAGGTGGTGGTGTTGGTGGTTGTTGTGGTGGTGCTGGTGGCTGTGATTGTGAGGGTGTTGGTGATGTGATGGCGATATGATGGTGATGTGATGGTGGTGGTGATCGTGATACTGCTGGTGGTGGTTGTGGTGCTGGTGTTGCTGCTGGTGTTGGTGGTGGTGGTGCAGGTGCTGGTGCTGGTAGTGATGCTGTTTTTGCTGTGTTAGTGGTGGTGCAGGTGCAGGTGGTGGTGCTGGTGGTGGTAGTGGTGATGCTGGTAGCGGTGATGGTGATGGTAATGATGATGTGATGGTGTTGGTGAGGGTGACGGTGATGTTGATGGTGATGGTGATAGTGATGGTGATGGTGGTGATGGTGATGGTGGTGATGGTGGTGATGATGCTGGTGCTGGTTGTGATGCTGGTGCTGGTGCTGGTGTTGATGTTTGTGGTGTGCTGGTGTTGGTGTTGGTGCTAGTGCTGGTGCTGGTTCTGGTAATGTTTGTGCTGGTTGTGGTCCTGTTGTTGTGCTAGTTGTGGTCGTGGTTATGGTTATCGTGATGGTGATGTTTATGGTGATGCTGGTGCTGATGCCGATGCTGATGCTGATGGTGATGGTGATGGTGCTAGTGATGGTTGTGTTGCTGTTGCTGGTGGTGCTGGTTGTAGTATTGGTTGTGGTAGTGGTTGTGGTGTTGGTGGTGGTGGTGGCGTAGTGGATGTGTTGTTGGTGATGATGATGGTGGTGGTCCTGGTGCTGGTGCTGGTGGTGGTGGTGGTGCTCGTTGTGGTCGTGGTGATGGTGGTCCTGATGGTGATGGTGATGATGGTGGTTGTGGTGGTGGTTGTGGTGGTGGTTGTGGTGATGGTGATGGTGACGGTAATGTTGATGGTGATGGTGATGGTGATGGTGATGGTGATGGTGATGATGCTAGTGGTGGTGCAGGTGGTGGTGCTGGTGGTGGTTGTGGTTGTGCTGGTAGCGGTGATGGTGATGGTGATGGTGATGGTGATGGTGATGGTGATGTGATGGTGTGGGTAATGGTCGTGGTCATGGTCATGGTCATAATCATAGTCATGTTGATGTGATGGTGTTGGTGATGGTGATGGTGATGGTGATTTGATGGTGTTGGTGTTGGTGATGGTGATGGTGTTGGTGTTGGTGATGGTGATAGTAATGGTGATGGTGCTGCTGCTGCTGCTGCAGGTGTTGTTGTTGGTGGTGCTGTTTGAGATGCTGGTTGTGGTGGAGGTTATGTTGCTTGTGCCGTGTTGCTGCTAGTGGTGGTGATGGTGATGGTGATGGTGATGGTGATGGTGCTGGTGGTGTTGCTGGTGCTGGTAGTGGTGATGGCGATGGGGGTGGTGTTGGTGTGGTGTTGGTTGTAGTGGTGGTGGTGGTGTTTGTGATGCAGGTGGTGGTGTTGATGGTGGTGGTGGTGGCGGCTGTGGTGGTGGTAGCGGCTGTGGTGGTGGTAGCGGTGGTGGTGGTAGTGATGGTGGTGGTGGAGGTCGTCATGTCTTTCTGCCGGTGGTTTATTTGGTGATGGTGCTGGTAGTGGTGGTGATGTTGGTGCTGGTTGTTGTCGTGGGTGATGGTGACCGTGATGGTGATGATTGTGATGGTGATGCTGATGCTGATGCTGATGGTAGTGGTGTTGATGGTGGTGGTGGTGTTGATGGTGATGGTGGTGGTGATGGTGGTGGTGGTCCTGGTGGTTTTGATGCTGGTGCTGGTGGTGGTGCTGGGGTGGTATTGGTGGTGGTGCTGGTGTTGGTTGTGGTTACGGTGATGGTAGTATTCCTGGTGATGGTGACAGTGGTTGTGATGGTGATGGTGATGGTGCAAGTGCTGGTGCTGGTGGTGTTGCTGCTGGTGGTGATGGCGATGGGGGTGGTGGTGGTGGTGGTTGTAGTGATGGTGGTGGTGTTTTTGATGCAGGTGGTGGTGTTGATGGTAGTAGTGGTGGTGTTGGTGGTGGCGGCTGTGGTGGTTGTAGTAGCGGTGATGGTGGTAGTGGTGGTAGTGATGGTGGTGGTCGTCATATTTTTGTGCGGGTGGTGGTGTTAGTGATGGTTCTGGTAGTGCTGGTGGTGGTGGTGTTGGTTGTGGTCGAGGGTATTGGTGATCGTGATGGTGATGATTGTGATGGTGATGGTGATAGTGATGCTGATGCTGATGGTGATGGTGATGGTGATGGTAGTGGTGCTGATGGTGGTGGTATTGGTGGTGGTGCTGGTGTTGGTGGTGGTGATGGTGACGGTGGTGGTGGTCGTGGTGTTGGTTATAT
>JAWNZC010000040.1:35000-80000 GCA_035771165.1 Paragorgia papillata
CTTTATCTTGACTTGATCTCCCCTTTCTAGTTGTAATGCTTTGCTCCATGTCTCTTGTCAAAGAAATGTTTGTTGGCACTCTTTGCTTTCTCATCTGCCGTCCTTACTGCTTCTTTCTCAGGCCACTTCGGTTGAAGGTTCTTCTCGAGTGTTGGTACTGTCGTTCGGATTCGACGTCCCATCATAAGCTGACTTGGAGATGCTTTGGTAGCTTGAGTTGGAGTTGCTCTATAACTCATCAGAGCTAAGAAAGGATCCTTCTGTTGCAGAATTCTCTTGGCTGTACGTACTCCACTCTCTGCTTCGCCGTTCCCTTGTGGATGGTGTGGACTTGATGTGGAACACTTGAATCCATACTCTTTACTGAAAGAAACAAACTCGCTTGAAACGAATTGAGATCCATTGTCACTTACGAATTCTTCCGGTATCCCCCATCGAGCAAACATGTTCTTTAATTTCATTATCACTAGTTTGCTAGTTATTCGAGACAGGAAGGCGATTTCGATGAATCTAGAGTAGTAATCCATTACTACAAGGTATCGTTGACCGTCGATCTCACACAGATCCGCTGCAATCTTTTGCCACGGTCTTCCAGGCAATGGTGTTGTAATTAGAGGCTCTTTCTTTTGGGTTGGCTTGTGGAGTTGGCAAAATTCACAAGATGTTACTTTCGTTGCGATGTCTTGACTCTTTCCTGGCCACCAAACTGCTGCACGGGCTCTTTCTCGACACTTAGTTATGCCAAGGTGCCCATCATGAATTCGTTCCAAGACTTCTTTTCGCATAGATTTGGGTATTACAATTCGACTTTCCAAGACAACTAACCCTTCAGCCACCGAAAGTTTGTTGTGTACCCCATAGAACTCTCGTACCTCTCTTGGTGTATCTTTCTTGTATTTAGGCCAGCCTTGTTCTATCAGCTTTGCATTTTAGAATCTGCTTGGGTTGCTTGCTTTATCTCTTCCAGATTTTTAGGACTGACCTTGGACTGGATAACGGAATCCACGTAGGCTTGTACATCCTCTTCTGTGCCCCTTACTTCTTGAGTATTTCCATCTACTTTCATTGGTTTCCTGGACAATGTATCGGCAACCACAATGTCTTTCCCAGGGATGTGCTCTGCTCTGGCATTGAATCTCATTAGACGTATAAGGAGTCGCTGGCAACGGATTGGTGTTTTATCCAAATCTTTCTGGTTGATCAGTGGGACCAGTGGCTTGTGGTCAGTAAGAAGCTTGAAGGACTCCAGACCAACGAGATAACGTGAAAGTCTCTCGCATGCCCATACTGATGTCAGGCACTCTTTCTCGATCTGTGCGTATTTTTGTTCCGCTAACGTAAGGGTGCGGGAACAAAATGCAACTGGTCTAAGTTCTCCATCATGCTCTTGAAGAAGAACTCCCCCCATTCCATAACTGCTTGCATCTGCGCTGACTGTTGTTGGCTTGGCGGGGTCATAAAATGCCAATACTGGATCGGAGCTCTGGTGACCATTTCTTTGACTTTCTCGAAAGCTTCCTGCTGTTTACTGTCCCATATCCAGGCTGTATCAGATTTGAGCAACTCTGAAATAGGGCTGAGGATGGTAGAAAGATTTGGTAGGAATCGGCCCAAGTAGTTGATCATTCCCAGGAATTGTCTCAGCTCTGGAACTCCTTTTGGTGCTGGCATATCTCTAATAGCTTAGACTTTGGAAGGATCTGGACTTATCCCTTTCTCTCCAATGATATGACCAAAATAGCTTAGCTCTCTTTTCCCGGTTTCACATTTGGATTTGTTTAGCTTCAAGCCTGCTTCTCTGATTGTTTCCCATGTCCTTTTTAGCCTTTCATCATGCTCTTCAGTTGTCTTGCCATAGATGATTATGTCATCCATAATTGCTCTTGCTCCTTCTTGGTTCTTTAGCAGTTGGGTCATACATCGTTGAAAAATTTCTGGGGCAGACGTAATCCCAAATGGCAAACGACGAAAATAGAATCGACCACTTGGGGTAATGAAGGTTGTCAGCTTGGCACAGCACTCGTCGTGTGGTATTTGCCAGAACCCACTAGAGGCATCTAGCTTCGAGAATATCTTTGCTCCTACTAAGTCAGGCGCGATATCTTCCAGGTTTGGTAGCATGTATCCTTCTCGCTTAACCGCCTCATTAAGTCTTCTGAGGTCAACACAGATTCTCACTTTCCCGTTACTCTTGACGACAGGAACCATAGGCGCACACCAGTCGGTTGGCTCAGTGATCTCTTCAATAATGCCTTCTTTCTTCATCCTTTCCAATTCTTCTTCAACTTTCGACAACAATGGAAAAGGAATTTTCCTGGCTGTATTAACGCAATACGGTTGGGCATTTTCTTTAAGCTTAATCTCCACGGGATCACAATTTAGCAGACCAATGTCCCCATATACATCTGACTGGACTTCCGCAATTCTTTGGATCAAACCCATCTTGCATGCAGCATTACGACCAAGTAGATTGTTCGAGTCTTTTCCCGAAACAACGAAAATCATGATTTGATAGTTCTCACCTTTGTGGTTTATTTGAGTTGCAAATTGTCCTTTGCAGTTCAGTCGTCCTCCAGGGCTTGAAAGTACGATATTCGACGGCTCCAGTTTTGGGCGACGTGGTAGGGATTGAAACATCTCTTCAGATATTATGGTAATATCCGCTCCCGTATCGATTTTGAAATCGATTAGCTTGTTATTGATTCTTAGTTCGACTCTCCATGGCTCCTCGTATTCCCCACTAGATGAAACCGCTCCTAAGAAAAATTTTCCATCTCCGCTCGAATCTTCCGGATTTTTGCTGACTTCGGCCGTATTCTTTGTACGACAAACTGCAGAAAAATGTCCCGTTTTGTTGCAATTTCTGCATTGTTTGCCTCTTGCCGGGCAGACTTCCGTTTGGCGGTGTTTACGATTGCATCTTCCACAAAGACTACTACCATCATGTTGGCGTTCTTTCTCTTTCCTTCGCCAAAATTCTTTTCCATTCTTTCGACGGGATATTTGGTCTTGACGCTTCCGTTGTACTTCGTCAATTTCTTGAAGTTGTTGCCGTTGGTCGGAGATTTGACTCTTGATCAGTTCAGAATGACGTGTCATCTGGATTGCCATGGCGAGGTCTAAATCGGGTTTGAGTTGTAATCGACGCGAAAGTTCTTTGTCTTGTGCTCCAATGACAATTCTATCTCGTATTTGCTCATCTTTACTGTTTCCGAAATCACAATATTCAGCTAAATCATACAACGAACGAATGAAGACTTCGGCCGACTCACCTTGTTGTTGTTTTCTTTGGTGGAATTTCGCTCGCTCGTGAATTATATTGCGCTTCGGTACGAAATGTTCGTCGAACTTCTCGATCACCTTGTTTAGCCGTTTCTCGTCGCCTTCATCAAAGTTGAAAGATTTAAAAATGTGCTCGGCCTCGCTTCCCATTGTGTAGATTAAGGTACTCACTTGTATTTCCCCGTATTCTTTGTTTAATTTCGTCGCAATCAAATATCGGTTAAACTTTTGTTTCCAATCTGGCCATGTTGAAGGTTTTGTAAACTCCAAATTCTCCGGTGGATTCAGAAATCGCACCGCTGCCGCCATGTCAAATCACTAACTCTCTCTATGTAGCTTTATAGTAATTCATTTAATATTATAAATGCAGACATGCTTTATCACACGACTTTCGTCTTCGCGCACACACTCTCTGGTCTCGTTCACATGCATTGCTCTCGTAGCTGTCAATCAAACTAACCTTAATATAAACACTACAATCAATAATCAATTAAACTCATGACAGTGTTGGTGGTGGTGGCGATCCTGGTGGTGGTGTTTGTGGTGGTGTTGTTTGTTGTAGTGGTGGTGGTGCTGTTGGTGGTGTTGCTGGTGGTTGTGGTGGTGCTGGTGGCGGTGGTGGCGTTGATAGTGAAAGTGGTGGTGCTGGAGGAGATGGTGGTGTTGTTGGTGGTGCTGATCGTAATGGTGCAGGTTGTGGTGCTAGTGGTGGTGGTGGTGGTAGTGATGGTGCTGTTGCTGGTGCTAGTGGTGGTGGAGGTGGTGGTGTTGGTGGTGGTTGTGGTGGTGCTGGTCGCGGTGATGGTGCTGGTGGCGGTGATGGTGATGGTGATGGTGATGGTGATGGTGATGTGGTGGTGTTGATGTGGGTGATGGTGATGGTGAAAGTGATGGTGATGGTGGTGATGGTGGTGATGATGGTGGTGATGGTGGTGATGATGGTGATTGGTGGTGATGGTGTGATGGTGGTGATTGGTGGTGATGGTGATTGGTGGTGATGGTGATGGTGCTGGTTGTGATGCTGGTGCTGGTGTTGGTGTTGGTGTCTGTGGTGTGCTGGTGTTGGTGCTGGTGCTGGTAATGTTTGTGCTGGTTGTGGTCCTGTTGTTGTGCTGGTTGTGGTCGTGGTTATGGTAATCGTGATGGTGATGTTTATGGTGATGCTGGTGCTGATGCCGATGCTGATGGTGATGGTGCTAGTGATGGTTGTGTTGTTGCTGTTGTTGGTGGTGCTGGTTGTAGTGTTGCTTGTCGTAGTGGTTGTGGTGTTGTTGGTGTTGGTGGTGGTGGTGGTGGCGGTAGTGGATGTGGCGTTGGTGATGATGGTGGTGGTGGCCCTGGTGCTGGTGCTGGCGGTGGCGTTGGTGGTGGTGCTGGTTGTGGTCGTTGTGATGGTGGTCCTGATGGTGATGGTGATTCTGATGGTGGTGATGGTGGTTGTGGTGGTTGTGGTGGTGGTTGTAGTGGTGGTTGTGGTGATGGTGATGGTGACGGTAATGGTGATGATGGTGTTGCTGGTGGTGGTGATGGCGATGGGGGTGGTGTTGGTGTTGGTGGTGGTTTTGGTTGTAGTGGTGGTGTTTGTGATGCAGGTGGTGGTGTTGATGGTAGTAGTGGTGGTGGTGGTGGTTGCGGCTGTGGTGGCGGTGGTGGTAGCGGTGGTGGTGGTGGTGGTGGTGGTGGTGGTGGTGGTGGTGGTGGTAGTAATGGTGGTGGTGGTCATGTTTTTGTGCCGATGGTGGTGTTGGTGATGGTGCTGGTAGTGGTGGTGGTGCTGGTTGTGGTCGTGGGTGATGGTGATGATTGTGATGGTGATGGTGATGCTGATGGTGATGGTAGTGGTGTTGATGGTGGTGGTGATGTTGGTAGTGGTGGTGATGGTGGTGGCGATGGTGGTGGTCCTGGTGGTTTTGATGCTGGTGCTGGTGCTGGTGGTGGTGCTGGTGGTGGTGCTGGTGGTGGTGCTGGTGGTGGTGTTGGTGTTGGTGATGGTGATGGTGGTGGTCCTGGTGATGGTGATGGTGCTGGTGCTGGTGCTGGTGGTTTTGCTGCTGGTGGTGATGGCGATGGTGGTGGTGGTTGTAGTGGTGGTGGTGTTTGTGATGCAGGCGGTGATGTTGATGGTAGTAGTGGTGGTGATGGTGGTGGCGGCTGTGGTGGTGGTGGTAGCGGTGATGGTGGTGGTGGTGGTAGTGATGGTGGTGGTCGTCATGTTTTTATGCGGGTGGTGGTGTTAATGATGGTGCTGGTAGTGGTAGTGGTGCTGGTTGTTGTCGTGGGTAATGGTGATAGTGATGGTGATGATTGTGATGGTGATGCTGATCCTGATGCTGATGGTGATGGTGATGGTAGTGGTGTTGATGGTGGTGGTGGTGTTGGTGGTTGTGGTGGTGGTGATGGTGGTGGTGATGGTGGTGGTGATGGTGGTGGTGATGGTGGTGGTGATGGTGGTGGTGGTCCTGGTGGTTTTAATGCTGGTGCTGGCGCTGGTATTGGTGGTGGTGTTGGTGGTGTTGATGGTGACGGTGGTGGTGGTCGTGGTGTTGGTTATATTTGTGGTGGTGGTGTTTGTGATGAGGTGGTGGTGTTGATATTGGCAGTGGTGGTGGTGGTGGTGGTGGTGGTGGCGGTTTTTGTGGTGGTGGTGTTTCTTGTAGTGGTGGTGATGCTGTTGGTGGTGTTGCTGGTGTTGCTGGTGGTTGTGGTGGTGCTGGTGGAGGTGGTGGCGCTGATAGTGATAGTGGTAGTGGTGGTGCTGGAGGAGATGGTGTTGTTGTTTGTGGTGCTGATCGTAATGGTGCAGGTCGTGGTGCTAGTGGTGGTGGTGGTGATAGTGCTGGTGCTAGTGCTGGTGCTAGTGCTGGTGCTAGTGCTGGTGCTAGTGCTGGTGCTAGTGGTGGTTGTGGTTGTTCTGGTAGCGGTAATGATGATGGTAATGCTGATGCTGATGGTGATGGTAGTGGTGTTGATGGTGGTGGTGCTGGTGCTTGTGCTAGTGGTGGTGCAGATGGTGGTGTTGGTGGTGGTTGTGGTGGTGTTGGTCGCAGTAATGGTGCTGGTGGCGGTGATTGTGATGGTTATGGTGATGGTGACGGTGATGTGGTGGTTTTGATGTGGGTGATGGTGATGGTAAAAGTGATGGTGATGGTGGTGATGGTGATGGTGATGGTGGTGGTGGTCCTGGTAGTTTTGATGCTGGTGCTGGTGCTGGTGCTGGTATTGGTGGTGATGTTTGTGGTGGTGGTGATTGTGGTGGCGATGGTGGTGGTGGTCCTGGTGGTTTTGATGCTGGTGCTGGAGGTGGAGCTGGTGGTGGTGCTGGTGGTGGTGTTGGTGTTGGTGATGGTGATGGTGGTGGTCCTGGTGATGGTGATTGTGATGGTGATTGTGATGGTGATGGTGATGGTACTGGTGCTGGTGCAGGTGGTTTTGCTGCTGGTGGTGATGGCGATGGTGTTGGTGTTAGTGGTTGTGGTGGTGGTGATGGTGGTGGTGATGGTGGTGGTAATGGTGGTGGTGATGGTGGTGGTGATTGTGGTGGTGGTGGTCTTGGTGGTTTTAATGCTGGTATTGGTGGTGTTGATGGTGACGGTGGTGGTGGTCGTGGTGTTGGTTATATTTGTGGTGGTGGTGTTTGTGATGAGGTGGTGGTGTTGATATTGGCAGTGGTGGTGGTGGTGGTGGTGGTGGTGGCGGTTTTTGTGGTGGTGGTGTTGGTGGTGGTGGCGATCCTGGTGGTGGTGGCGATCCTGGTGGTGGTGTTTGTGGTGGTGGTGTTGTTTGTTGTAGTGGTGGTGATGCTGTTGGTGGTGTTGCTGGTGGTTGTGGTGGTGCTGGTGGAGGTGGTGGCGCTGATAGTGATAGTGGTAGTGGTGGTGCTGGAGGAGATGGTGGTGTTGTTGGTGGTGCTGATCGTAATGGTGCAGGTCGTGGTGCTAGTGGTGGTGGTGGTGATAGTGATGGTGCTGGTGCTAGTGGTGGTTGTGGTTGTTCTGGTAACGGTGATGGTGATGGTAATGGTGATGCTGATGCTGATAGTGATGGTAGTGGTGTTGATGGTGGTGGTGCTGGTGCTTGTGCTAGTGGTGGTGCAGATGGTGGTGTTGCTGGTGGTTGTGGTGGTGCTGGTCGCGGTGATGGTGCTGGTGGCGGTGATTGTGATGATTATGGTGATGGTGATGTGGTAGTTTTGATGTGGGTGATGGTGATGCTAAAAGTGATGGTGATGGTGGTGATGGTGGTGATGATGGTGATGGTGGTGGTGGTCCTGGTGGTTTTGATGCTGGTGCTGGTGGTGGTGCTGGTATTGGTGGTGATGTTGGTGGTGGTGGTGATGGTGGTGGCGATGGTGGTGGTGGTCCTGGTGGTTTTGATGCTGGTGGTGGTCGTGGTGCTGGTGGTGGTATTGGTGTTGGTGATGGTGGTTGTCCTGGTGATGGTGATGGTGATTGTGATGGTGATGGTGCTGGTGCTGGTGCAGGTGGTTTTGCTGCTGGTGGTGATGGCGATGGTGTTGGTGTTGGTGGTTGTGGTGGTGGTGGTGATGGTGGTGGTGATGGTGGTGGTGATGGTGGTGGTGATGGTGGTGGTGGTCTTGGTGGTTTTAATGCTGGTGCTGGCGCTGGTATTGGTGGTGTTGGTGGTGTTGATGGTGACGGTGGTGGTGGCCGTGGTGTTGGTTATATTTGTGGTGGTGGTGTTTGTGATGAGGTGGTGGTGTTGATATTGGCAGTGGTGGTGGTGGTGGTGGTGGCGGTTTTTGTGGTGGTGGTGTTGGTGGTGGTGGCGATCCTGGTGGTGGTGTTTGTGGTGGTGGTGTGTGTGGTGGTGTTGTTTGTTGTAGTGGTGGTGATGCTGTTGGTGGTGTTGCTGGAGGTTGTGGTGGTGCTGGTGGAGGTGGTGGCGCTGATAGTGATAGTCATAGTGGTGGTGCTAGTGGTGCTGGTGGTGATAGTGATGGTGCTGGTGCTGGTGCTAGTGGTGGTTGTGGTTGTTCTGGTAGCGATGATGGTAATGGTGATGCTGATGCTGATGGGGATGGTAGTGGTGTTGATGGTGGTGGTGCTGGTGCTTGTGCTAGTGGTGGTGCAGATGGTGGTGTTGGTGGTGGTTGGGGTGGTGCTGGTCGCGGTGATGGTGCTGGTGGCGGTGATTGTGATGGTTATGGTGATGGTGATGTGGTGGTTTTGATGTGGGTGATGGTGATGCTAAAAGTGATGGTGATGGTGGTGATGGTGATGGTGGTGGTGGTCCTGGTGATTTTGATGCTGGTGCTGGTGGTGGTGCTGGTATTGGTGGTGATGTTGGTGGTGGTGGTGATGGTGGTGGCGATGGTGGTGGTGGTCCTGGTGGTGGTGGTCCTGGTGGTGGTGGTCCTGGTGGTTTTGATGCTGGTGGTGGTGGTGGTGCTGGTGGTGGTATTGGTGTTGGTGATGGTGATGGTGGTTGTCCTGGTGATGGTGATTGTGATGGTGATGGTGCTGGTGCTGGTGCTGGTGGTTTTGCTGCTGGTGGTGATGGCGATGGTGTTGGTGGTGGTGGTGGTAGTGGTTGTAGTGGTGGTGGTGGTGGTTTTTGTGATGCAGGTGGTGATGTTGATTGTAGTAATGGTGGTGTTGGTGGTGGCGGCTGTGGTGGTGGTGGTAGCGGCGATGGTGGTGGTGGTAGTGATGGTGGTGGTCGTTTTTTTTTGTGCGGGTGGTGGTGTTAGTGATGGTGCTGGTAGTGGTAGTGGTTGTGGTGCTGGTTGTGGTCGTGGGTAATGGTGATAGTGATGGTGATGATTGTGATGGTGATGCTGATGCTAATGCTGATGCTGATGGTGATGGTGATGGTAGTGGTGTTGATGGTGGTGGTGGTGTTGGTGTTGGTGGTTGTGGTGGTGGTGATGGTGGTGGTGATGGTGGTGGTGATGGTGGTGGTGATGGTGGTGGTGATGGTGGTGGTGATGGTGGTGGTGATGGTGGTGGTGATGGTGGTGGTGATGGTGGTGATGGTGGTGGTGATGGTGGTGGTGATGGTGGTGGTGATGGTGGTGGTGATGGTGGTGGTGATGGTGGTGGTGATGGTGGTGGTGATGGTGGTGGTGATGGTGGTGGTGATGGTGATGGTGGCGGTGATTGTGATGGTTATGGTGATGGTGATGTGGTGGTTTTGATGTGGGTGATGGTGATGGTAAAAGTGATGGTGATGGTGGTGATGGTGGTGATGGTGGTGATGGTGATGGTGGTCCTGGTGGTTTTGATGCTGAATGCTGATGGTGATGGTAGTGGTGTTGATGGTGGTGGTGTTGATGGTGGTGGTGGTGTTGGTGGTTGTGGTGGTGGTGATGGTGGTAGTGATGGTGGTGGTGGTCTTGGTGGTTTTAATGCTGGTGCTGGCGCTGGTATTGGTGGTAGTGATGGTGACGGTGGTGGTGGTCGTGGTGTTGGTTATATTTGTGGTGGTGGTGTTTGTGATGAGGTGGTGGTGTTGATATTGTGTTGCTGGTGGTTGTGGTGGTGCTGGTGGCGGTGGTGGCGCTGATAGTGATAGTGGTAGTGGTTGTGCTGGAGGAGATGGTGATGTTGTTTGTGGTGCTGATCGTAATGGTGCAGGTCGTGGTGCTAGTGGTGGTGGTGGTGATAGTGATGGTGCTGGTGCTAGTGGTGGTTGTGGTTGTTCTGGTAACGGTGATGGTGATGGTGAAGGTGATGCTGATGCTGATGGTGATGGTAGTGGTGTTGGTAGTGGTGGTGCTGGTGCTTGTGCTAGTGGTGGTGCAGGTGGTGGTGTTGGTGGTGGTTGTGGTGGTGCTGGTCGCGGTGCTGGTGCTGGTGGCGGTGATTGTGATGGTTATGGTGATGGTGATGTGGTGGTTTTGATGTGGGTGATGGTGATGGTAAAAGTGATGGTGATGGTGGTGATGGTGGTGATGGTGGTGATGGTGATGGTGCTGGTGCTGATTGTGATGCTGGTGCTGGTGTTGGTGTTTGTGGTGTGCTGGTGTTGGTGTTGGTGCTAGTGCTGGTGCTGGTAATGTTTGTGCTGGTTGTGGTCCTGTTGTTGTGCTGGTTGTTGTGATGGTTATGGTGATGCTGATGCTGATGCCGATGCTGATGGTGATGGTGATGGTGATGGTGATGGTGATGGTGCTAGTGATGGTTGTGTTGCTGTTGCTGGTGGTGCTTGTTGTAGTGTTGGTTGTTGTAGTGGTTGTGGTGGTGGTGGTGGTGGTGCTGGTGCTGGCGGTGGTGTTGGTGGTGGTGCTGGTTGTGGTAAAGGTGATGGTGGTCCTGATTGTGATGGTGATTCTGATGGTGATGCTGATGGTGGTGATGGTGGTTGTTGTGGTGGTTGTGGTGATGGTTATGATGATGGTGACGGTAATTGTGATGGTGATGGTGATTCTGATGGTGATGGTGATGGTGATGATGCTAATGGTGGTGCAGGTGGTGGTGCTGGTGGTGGTTGTGGTTGTGCTGGTAGCGGTGATGGTGATGTGATGGTGTGGGTGATGGTGATGTGATGGTCATGGTCATGGTCATAATCATAGTCATGTTGATGTGATGGTGTTGGTGTTGGTGATGGTGATGGTGTTGGTGTTGGTGAGGGTGAGGTGATGTGATGGTGTTGTTGATGGTGATGGTGATGGTGATGGTGATGGTGGTGATGGTGGTGATGGTGGTGATGGTGGTGATGGTGGTGATGGTGGTGATGGTGGTGATGGTGGTGATGGTGGTGATGGAGGTGATGGTGATGGTGATGGTGTTGGTGCTGGTGCTGCTGGTGCTATTGCTGGTTGTGCTGGTGCTGGAGCGGGTGGTAGTGCAGGTGGTGGTGCTGGTGGTGGTTGTGGTGGTGGTTGTAGTGGTGCTTGTGGTGATGGTGATTGTTATGGTGATGGTGATGTGATGGTGGTGATGGTGGTGATGGTGATGTGATGGTGGTGATGGTGGTGATGGTGGTGATGGTGGTGATGGTGGTGATGGTGGTGATGGTGGTGATGGTGGTGATGGTGGTGATGGTTGCGCTGGTGCTGGTGCTGGTTGTGCTGGTGCTAGTGGTGGTGCAGGTGGTGGTGGTGGTGGTGCTGGTGCTAGTGGTGGTGCAGGTGGTGGTGCAGGTGGTGGTGCTGGTGGTGGTGGTGCTGGTGGTGGTGTGGTGGCGCTGGTAGTGGTAGTGGTGGTGCTGGATTAGATGGTGCTGGTGATGGTGATGGTGATGGACGTGCTGGTGCTGGTTATGGTTGTGGTGCTGGTGCTGCTGGTGGTGGTGCTGGTGTTGGTGGTGGTGGTGCTGGTTCTGGTGCTGGTGCTGGTGGTGGTGCTGGTGGGAGTGCTGGTGGTGGTGATGGTGCTGGTGTTGATGCTGGTTGTGGTGCTGGTGTTGGTATTGGTGGTGGTGGTGTTGGTGCTGGTGGTGCTGGTGGTACTTGTGGTTGTCGTGACCGTGACCGTGACCACGGCAATGGTAATGGTAATTGTAATGGTTATGGTAATGAAAATAATAAAATTTGGTTCTTTCTCTACCACGTGTAGTTAGTACTTGGGTCATTAAACTAAATAATATTTCTATAAAATAGTTACGATCAGTAACGAAATGATATGTATTTTTCAATTGAAGTAATAAAAACCAAAGCTATTTTTTGCTGGTCTCTTATTTGGTATTTTTGTATGTCTTGGCGCGTTAAAACGGCCTGACGCTTGCGTTTCTGGTGCTCTAAAAAGTTGTGTACTATATATGATTGCATTCGTTTGAAATATATGCTTAAGTGACAAGAGTTCCGGTATCTGAGAACCAACTTAATAGCAAAATAAAATAGGTACTGTTAAAATGATTCTATTGGATGGACGTCTTTCATATTAAACAGTAAATATTCCTGAATGATACAGAAGCCAATTAGTTTTGGCAGAAATTAATTAGTATTCGCTACTTGTTACCTGCCATTTCAAATCCTGGGCAAGGCTCGACTCAATCAAGTACATAGTTTCAAACTTTCTTGAGCTTCATTACGCTATGCCATGCGCATACAAGGCATTTTCACATCAAATACCGAGTCATGAAGATAAAGTTAATTTTAAAAGAGGAAAGGCTAAAAATATAACTAGTACAGAGGTTAACTATTTTGAAAATTGTGTTTCGTAGTAGAATTCAGTCCGATTAGCCGATTCATTGTGTGCCGATGCCGACAAACCTTGGGACGAACTGTCAAAAGTTTATTTTAATGATTTACAGAATTATAAGTTAAAATACGGCAACAGTTTCCAAGTTTATATAACAATACAACAATAACAACTGTAAACCAAGTGTGAGGTTGGGTCATCTGTGCTGGCAACGGCCTCCGTAGCTCAGTGGTCCGGAATTCCTTGACGTTGCATTTTTGCAACTAGTCTCGGTTTGGTTGTATACTTTGCGTATGTATAATTTCTTACATTTTTCTTTACCAAAAATCTCTGCTACGTGGTCTCATGTCTGAATTTTTTTTTTGTTTGCGTACTATACAATAGTCTTGAACTAATCTATCTATTTTTTTTATTAAAACCAAACAACAGTTATTGTTATTCAATTAAAATTTTCTGATAGTCTTGCGTGTTGCTTATTTCGTTTATTCCTCATTTACACTGCCTGATATGATTAGAACTCGGTGTAACAGGAACTCTCCCGCACTCTCCAACCTTAGACAATTTGTCCCCATCCCACTGGGCTGAAACGCAATTTTCAGAGAAATCTCCCTTTCCTAGAAAAAAAATTCTTAGGAGTCTCGCCTTCCTTGGGAGGAACTTTTTTAGAACATTCCTTGATAACTTACAAATTTTCCGCCTTGTCCATTGCTATTTAAAAACAACGCACTGTTAATTTCAAGGAGTTAATTATAATTTGACTACAAAAGTCGAGTTAAAAAAAAAGGTAGAGAATAACTCCTTTTCTGTAGTTATATTTTACTCCAAAATTTTAACTCCTTTTTTAGAGTAAGCGAAACTCCAAAACCGGAGGACAAATAACTCGTATAGGAGTTAGATATTACTCCAGAATTGGAGTAAAAAGAGCAATAATTTGACTCCAGAACTGGAGTGAAAAGTAAACACACCAGATAACTCCTTTTGTGGAGTTATATATTTACTTACACTGGTATAGACAAATTTCACAAATGAATACAAACACCAATTGGTTGAAAACGTTTATTCGATAGATTCTATGGCTTGCACAAGTCTTACATATAAAGTTTGTTATACTCAGTCTACATAGAGAAAATATTAATCACAGTTAATAGCAATAATACATTTGTAAGAAAGGTTCTTCTCTTCAAGAACGTTCTTGTTACCACTCACCATAGCATACATGCACTTCTAAGTTATGAAATTATCGAGACATTAGCTCACTATCATGCATGTTTTTAGCCAACACATCCAATAGTTAAGTAATGCAAATTGAATTAACTTGAGTGCGAATAATCCCGTAGCGTGATTAGGCAAGAAGTCGTCGTTTCGTTTGTTATAGTCTTTGCTGGAAAGACTCGATGCAATCGTCGTTGCATATCCAAACTCGGAGAGTTATTCAGCAACGAAACAAATTATGGCCTTTCTTTGCGGAGTTTTAATCGTTGACGAAACTATTACACATAGTATAAAAGCTTCTGTCGATTACGCTGCCATTGTCTCATTCAATTCGCTAGTCTTCGATGGAAAAGATTGAGTCAAATCAATGCGGTCCTCTTTGTGTATCAGTAAAATAACTCCTTGAAATTAACAGTGAGCGTGTTCTTGAGGTCTATGTATCAATCTTACTATATAGAACTGGATGTAGTTTTTCATGGCTTTCACTTTTTTTTTAACTTATTAAAAAAATTGCGATAAAGCAGTCTGTTGTAAATGAAGTTTCTATAAATCGATGGTATAAAAATGCAGATGGATAAAAAACCCATCTTAGTAACGAAAAAGGAGTCATACTTGAAATCGTATCTGTTTAAATTTCGAGCCCTTTGAACACAGTAAAAACTCCACGACGTTCTATCAACAGGCACGGTAGACTTTTCCAATGCATTATTAATACTTAGTCGTCAACTAATTTCGAAAGCTAAGCATTTTTAAAGACTTGCCATTTTGACACGTTTTTTACGGTTAAGATCGAGAAAGAAAGGAGTGAGGGTGTGCTCAGACGATGTAACATAGCATATATCATCGTTGTTATATATCCTGTGGACACAGTAATTGGGGTTATCTGTTGTGCCAACCATTTTTACCTTTATCGTTCAATAAAGTGGGTGCAAGAAGGTTTACCAGTGAGGAAGGTTTACTAGTGAGGAAGGTTTACTTGTAAGGAAGGTTTACTAATGAGAAAGGTTTACTAGTGAGGAAGGTTTACTAGTGAGGAAGGTTTACTAATGAGAAAGGTTTACTAGTGAGGAAGGTTTACTAGTGAGGAAGGTTTACTAATGAGAAAGGTTTACTAATAAGGAATGTTTACTAGTGAGAAAGGCTTATTACTGAGGAACGTTTACTTTACCAGTACGGAAAGTTTAGTAGTAAGTATAGGTTAGTGACCGAAACCGAGGTCACTACGCTGGTTACTAACCCCGAGGACCGCAACTTAGTTTATTCATGACACAGACGATATTTGTCGTTATTTAACAAAAAAAATGGTGTTCTAGACGTAGTTTTTAAAGCGATATAGTAGGTCATTTAATATGCAAGGTCAATAACCTATTTATTAACCGCGGCACATCAAAGATAATTTATGCATGAATAAACTAAGGAAGGTTTACTACTAGTAAGGAAGGCTTATTACTGAGGAAAGTTTACAAGTACGGAAAGTTTATTAGTAAGGAAGGTTTACTAGTGAGATTATTATAATAAGGAAGGTTTACTAGTGAGGGAAGATTATTATAATAAGGAAGGTTTACTAGTGAGGGAAGATTATTATAATAAGGAAGGTTTACTAGTAACGAAGGCTTATTACTGAGGAAGGTTTACTAGTACGGAAAGTTTAGCAGTAAGGAAGGTTTACTAGCGAGGGAAGATTATTATAACAAGGAAGGTTTACTAGTAAGGAAGGCTTACTATATATAGTGATGAAGGTTTACCAGTAAAGAAGATTTTGTAGCGAAGAAGGTTTTACTAATGAGGAACGTTTACTAGTTCAAAATACTGTACTAGTGAGGAATTAGGTTTACTAGCAACAAATATTCAAAGTGAAAACATGTTAAATACCGCATAAAACAATTTAGAGTCTGAGAAAGTTGCACTTGATCAGGCATATTGTTGAGGAAGAAGGTATTGATTTGCAGAGAAACATATAAGCTAACGAAAAAAGGCGGAACACAGGGATTGCAGTTTTCAGCAGTAAGAAACCTGATGTCTGCCATTTCGCAGCAATCGAGAATACTTATAGCAACAGCCAGCAGACAGCACTCAGTATTTAGTAGTAGTATGGCAAAGCTTGCCAAAGCAAAGCTATTACTGTATTATCGCAAAAGCCATAACACTCGCTGCTTGAGAAATGCTGTTATAAATGATAATGAAGGAAAGTTGAAAACCTTTCTCAACTCTTAATTTCGTTCTTTCAGTAGGCACATCAATTCGAATATCTCACCCTTCTTAAATATTATACGAGACACATTCTACATAATGTCTGACGGTTAAAAACCCAACAGAACATAATTTTTACCTGTCTGTATAGTTATCCCTATCCGTTGAAATCTTCTATAGTATTCCAAGTTGCTTTAACTGGTAGCTTCAGCCGTCAGCATTAACCGCAAACTAAAGAAACAAAACAACAAATGCTCCTCATCGCTGTTAAAACGCCTTTTGTCCTTTCTCTAAAAATCTGTTGACATCTGGTGAGCTGAAAGCACTTCAAAGTGATGGGGTTGTCGTGAATTATATAGCGGCTTCGTAAATTTAAACAGCATGAGCATCGGCAAATTTATACATTTGTCTTCAGCACATGGTCACAAGAATTAGATGGTTATAAACTCCCGAAAAATATGCTAATTGTTATATTCATATCTTTTAAATGATTGAAATATAAATAGTAAAAATAGTAAAAATTAGTCAAAATATGCTAATTGTCATATTCATAACTTTCTTAAAAATTATAATAAACATATGGAGTATAATGTATGTCTCTTTTAAGGGGTACATAAATTATGAGCATTTGGCAGTATTTTTGCATTTTTCTAATTACAATATAGTCTTTTGTTCAAAAGCGACGTTCTCTGTCATCATAAATCACTACAAACACGCTATCTTTCAGGAGTGTTTGGAAAAGTCGAATTTAACGTCTGTAACTTAGTGTTTTGTTTTGTTTTGTCTCATTTCGTTTCGTTTCGTTTTGTTTTGTTTTCAGCCATGCTGATAATAAAAAACGATTTTAACAAAGAAGAAGTTTTGGCCCAATTGTGTAAAAATCGCCTCAGGAGTTAATTAAGCTTTGACAAGTTGTTTTTCATCTTTCTCTAAACATCTGTCGTTCTTATTTCATTATTCCTACTCTGTAAGACGTTTGTTCTTACAGCTCTTTAGACGTTGCTCTAAAAGGGTATTGGCAATAAAAATTAAATTTGACCCATTTGAAAGAACTAGTCAAATGGTATAAGAAGACCTTTTGTAATTTTTCGGTATCTTTCTTGTGTTTTGAAATATTTCAACTAAAGACAGCGTACTGTCCGCCATCTTGTTGTAATATTGGGTCTAATTAACTAGGAAATTGGTGACGTCACAAGCAGGGTAAACCTGATGAAACTACTCCGTGGGTGACCAAATTTGCATGGAAGGCTTTTTAAATGTTGTGGGTCAATTTAAAATGGAAATAGCGCAACAAAATCGAGTTTCTAGCTCATAATGTCATCAGGTTGGCAAGATAAAAATTTCACTTTACCCTGCTTATGATGTCACATGCATAATTTTGCATATCGAAAATAATTCCAAGATGGCGGACAGCACGCCGTCTTTGGTCGAAATATTTCCAAAACCAAAACAGATACGGAAAAATTGTAAAAGGTCTTCTTATACCATTTGACGAGTTCTTTCAAATGAGATAAACTTAATTTTTATTGCAAATACCCTTTAACTCATTAAAGACGTTTTATTAATTGCATTACTATGCTATTTATACAGTTTTGACACCGGAAGTAAATACCAGAAATCAGTATACTTAAATATGGAAATGCATAGCCTAGTTTCTAGGCCTTCTTCGGTTGACACGTTTAACGGACCCGCTGAGGAAGGCCTAGCAAAATTCGTAAATACTTTCACTTTACAGCTCAGTTGTTTATTGAGGAAGAATTGTGATGTTATGACGTCCTAAGTGTTTCCCGACACTTACTATTTCCATCTGCATAAAATAATACAAGTCTACTCACCTCGGATCGACGAAGGTTCACTGGCCTAACTTTCTTATCACTAGCTTTCCTTCTGCAACCGCCAAAAGTTGAAAGTTAAACAGTTAAATTCTCATTTCGAGCTTAAATTGGAATATATTCCATAATTTCCTTCTTTCGATCGCCAAGAATTTTGGTAAAATCTTCGCAGACATCTTTATGCTTTTTACTGTCGCTACGCTAGATTCCAGGAACACTCGAAGGGCCAAAATGATTCTGGGCAGGACCTTTTTGCGAATGTTGCTTGCCCTTCTCGTTTCCAGCCTCTCCCCAGTCTTCCCAAGAACCCAAACCCACTACGTGGCCAAGCTCATGGCGAAACGAAAGACTTAGAAACTAGGCTAGGAAATACATATATACGTCTAAATCCAAGACCTTTCTTATAAATATCTTAATCTTAAATTTTCTAACCGAGTAGTCCCGATAAACCGTGTTGGCCCGCATCTTATTTTTATCGTATCGTGTTTCAAATTTCGATTACATGGCAACCGAGCTGGCCCGCCTTGCCGGGATCCCGGTTGCTGCTTGACGAGCGAACTCGGTTAAGCGAATTGAAAATTTCACCTTTTCCCCATGTAATCGTCTTTTTGCCGAGTTGACGCGGCAAAGCGGGCTGAAAAGCTGTTTAACTCATTCCGATGCGCTTTTACTTGACTTTTTTAATAAATAAGGCTGGAACGAACTGACATAGAGCATTAAAACCTTGTTTGTGCGTGTCATGATCGTAGCGAAATAATAGATTGATTATAGTTTTGGTGAAGATGCTTTCGCGGGTTAACTAAAACAAAATACTCTTTTTACTAGAAATAAATGAACGCAACAACCCCTCACCCGCTTTTACATGCTTTTCTGAAACACCCCTCTCCCACCCACCCATGATTAAAATAAGCACTCCTGGTATACAGCCAATATAAAAAACAAACAGATATAAAAACAAGTGATAATCCTAGGGATAAATATAGAATTTATGGATAAGATGACTAAACTGATTTGCTGAAAGTTGAACATATCAAAGCAAAACTTAGATTTCATAATTAAATTCTGGATGTAAAAAATACATTGTTTATTAGGCGATTTCAAAATTAAATTTTAATTTCAGAATTAAAAGTTAACTGCTCAAAAATTACATTTATAATAGAGTCTCAGATAAAAACAATTCATTAGAATCGGATTCCAGAAAGAAGTATTAAACAGACAATGTTTCAGTCGAAAATTTGGAAATACAGCCAAGAAAATCGGAAAAGCCCAGGAGTATTTTTAATATTAAAAAGTGCATGCAAAGTCAGTGAAAAACATCACGTCCACAGCTTAAGGTAGTGTTTTAAGTTAGCTTTAGTTAAGCTGACTTATGGTTTGGACGAGCGAAGGGAAAGCACGAAAACGTGAAGCTTGTATAATGTAAATAATGTTTAGGTTTATAAGCGAAAATTTGAAAACAACATAAGGACAAGGTCAAGGTATATTGAAACTTTATACCGATATTGGCGTTTACAGAATAATTATAAATACTGATTCCAATCAGCAAAAAAATAAATACAAATCCCCTACCGTTAATTTTTTAATTATTTTGAGACTGTACTGAGTGACCACAAACACGGCAATTCAGATCGAGTTTTTGTTTACCATACGGCGTTTGGTTCCTTCAGGTTCTCTGGCTGGTTTCTTAAACCGGCTGTTTCTACCCTTCTTTTCTTCGTTGTTCTGAGCCGGCTTCATTTCGTTTATAACATATAGAGACATATATAAAATATAGAGATTTGATCGCTAATCACCAGTATCCAACTATTCTTACCGCGTGACGTCGTGCCGAACATATATATATATATATATATATATATATATATATATATATGTACTATTTACAGAATGAGTGGCCGTTCTGTATCGGGGTATACAGACACGAGGCGAAGCCGAGTGCCTGTATCCCGATACAGAACGGACACGAATTCTGTAAATGACTTCTAAAACGATCCGATTTGGTTAGTTCATTGGCGTAGTAATTTTTCTAAAAAAACGTTGTCTAAGTCGAGAAAATCAAAGCTAAAGTTTATGTAAATCAAGAGGAATCTGTATCACGTATACAGACACTCATTAAACATGGATTTTCTTTGTGTTTTCCTCATGAATTATTAATGAGTTTTAGAAATATATATATAAACTATTTACGAGATTACGTCTCCCTCGCTTTTTCTACACGCGTGTAAAATGGACTCCGCACGTGTCGAGATTATAGCACCCTCACTGGGCTCAGGGATTAACGATACTTACAAAAAATTGCAGTGAAAGTACGTAATTTTGCACAAATGAAGCAACATTAATTTCTTTGAAAGAAAATTCTTTGAACTCTATGGAGAGTATCCACATTCGTCGTTTAAAAGTCTGGAACGTCTTTCCATCCAACGATCGCGCCTGGTCAACAACCTCACCTTCTTAAAAAGATGCTGGGACCACAACATTGTTCCGAAGGGTATCCGTATCTGCAGGTCATACTATACTGAGTTAATTGGTTTGGTAAGAGGACGAATCTCGTGGACTCGTAGAAAATTGCACAATGTTGTTTCAGGTATTTCGCCGTTAACCAACGAACTCCGAACAATGTTGAGTGAAGAACATTATACAATGGCGAGTAGGATGATATCTAATTCCTCCACGAAAACTTTCAACAAATCTCGCTCCACACAAACTGCCAAATATGAGAAATTGGAGAACAAAGACCGAAAACAAACAATTAAAGAATAAAACTAACCAAGGAAGAAGAAAAGGTATTATCTCTAGGTTTGAATTTTGCGGTAGTTCCAAGATCTATATCAAAGGAAGAAATTGCTCAACAACTTGAGCCTAAACTGTATTTCCTACTGGGTGAAACTGCCAACAACGTTCGAGTCCAAGTTTCAGAAACAATCCGCCAAGCAAAGCTACCGAAAAGCAACCTTATAGGAAAGAAGAAAATATTGCTTTATCAAACCTAAGATCAGATAATTCAGTACATATTTTAAAAGCAGATAAGGGTCATGCTACTGTTGTTTTATATCGTGAAGAATATGACAACAAGGTAAGTGCTCTATTAGATACTTCAACTCATAGAGAGTTAAAACGTGATCCGACACCTAGCATTGAACGTAAGGTTTCTAGTAAATTGTTAGAACTTTGTAAGATGGAAAGTTTACCTAAAAACCTCTACCGACGTCTACGCCCTTCTGGCTTCAATATGTCCAAAGTTTTATGGTCTTCGAAAGATTCATAAAACGACTGATGTCCCATTTCGTCCAATAGTGGCTTCACGTGGCTCTCCAACATACACCTTAGCACAAATCTTGCTACTGTTTTGAAGCCTTTGGTACGTAAGTCTTTCACCATGTATTAAATTCTAAGGAATTTGTCTCTGAAATCAAGACACTTAAGTTAGCTAATGATGAGATATTAGTTAGTTTGGATGTTGTTTGTTTGTTTACGAATGTTCCCATTGAAGAAGCGTTCCTGATTGCAAAAGAAAGATTTAATTCTTCTAGAGAAAATGCTCATTACAAGAACGAATCTTTCTACAGATCAGGAATATGGACTGTTGACGCTGTGCCTTACATCAACTTGTTTTCAATGGCGGAACAGATTTTTCGAACAAACGACTGGAGCAGCAATGGGTTCCCCATTGTCTCCAAGGAATTTGAGAAGCAGGCTCTTGAACTGCTCCGTTAAAACCAGGTATGTGGAAACGTTATGTTGATGATATGTTACGTACCTGGCCACACGGTTTGAATGCTTTGTCTAATCTTCTTGACCACTTTAACAGCATTCACCTTCAATCAAATTCACTATGGAATTACAAAATCAAGACAAATCTATCCTGTTTTAGGACGTTTTGCTTTCCGTTAAACCAGATGGGACTTTAAGTCATAATGTGTATCGAAAACCAACACACACTGACAGATAGATACCTTAACTACACTTCATTCCACCATCCAAGTATCAAATTGACTGTGTGCAAAACTCACGTTCATCGAGCGCGAACAATTTGTGACAAAGAACATCTTCAGGATGAATTAGATCACCATAGGTTGGTTTTAACTAACAACGGTTTTCCTGAGAAGATGATTCAAGCTTCTATGACACCTACGGTACATCCGGAGCCGAATACTCAGCCCCA
Organism: Paragorgia papillata; assembly: GCA_035771165.1. Classification (NCBI taxonomy): domain Eukaryota; kingdom Metazoa; phylum Cnidaria; class Anthozoa; order Scleralcyonacea; family Coralliidae; genus Paragorgia; species Paragorgia papillata. Next base: position 56,783 of record JAWNZC010000040.1, read on the forward strand.
GCAAGAACCACCTTCAGTTTCTCTTCCGTACATCGGACCAGCATCCCACAAGATTGAGAGGATTCTAAATCGTGCTGGTATGAAGGTATTTCGCAGTAGTCAACACAAATTGTTCAAGGTACTTTTCACACATAAGGATGAGGTGGATAGCTTATCAAAGCCTGGAGTGTATCGCATTCCGTGCGAGTGTGGCTTGGTTTACATCGTGGAAACGGGAAAGAAATCTCTCAACTCGCCTGAAGGAGCACAAGACATGTTGTATAAAAGCCCAACATGATAAATCTGCTGTTGCCAAACACGCTTGGAAGTATGACCATCGTGTTAAGTGGGAAGAGTCGTCACTCTTAGCCAGCGACAAGCAATATTTCACGCGAAGAACAAGGGGATCTATTGAGATTGCAAAACATCACACTATATCTCAGGAGGGACAGCCATTAAACAGCACGTGGTGTGCCCTATTCGGAGAACATTCTTGATTTTGTTCTTTTAATTAATAAAATTGACGTGATACGCCATTGTATTCTTACATGATTTAATTGATCAGTTGCTTAGTTTATAGATGACGCGAGCCAACAGCTTGTTGTTATTGCTCTGATGAAGGCCTGAGTCAACAGCCCGAAAGCTTAGCAAGAAGTATTTACGTGATGTTTTCCACAAAACGTATTACTCGGGCTACCTGTGGTGGGCCGGGTCTAGGTTTCGGCTCCGTTTCTGTGTTGTTTTTTTCGGTGTCACAAAATTGCATTTTTGCACAACTTACTACCGGTAATGCATTGCGACGGTAAGGCCATAAAATTGCATAAAATCTGTTTTCAACAGCGGTTGGCGTTGGACGAAGTGTGTTCTCGAAGTGTTTTTTTGAGAATATAGCCTAGATTCAAGTGACTTACCAAATACTTTCGATCAGTGATGTGGCTAACAACTGTGCTGATCTTAAATATACTTATTACAACTGCACACGCCGATTGCAGTAGACCTACGAAGATTGCGAGCTGTCGAACCATTTCGAAATGGGAAACTGAAAGTACTCAAGACCTCAAATCTGCAAATTACGAGACACAAAGATTTCTGCTGCTTGCTCCAACAACTACAAAACACAAGTAAATAAGCACCGAATGTCTAGTCGTTTAGATATCATATAGGTGTCTTATTACTTGGGCTACCTATGGTAGGCCGAGTTCCACAAATTGCATTATTGCATCATCCCGTCAGGCCTTGCGAAACTGTAACTACAAAACGCAAGTATAATAAGCACCGAATAATGCCAAATATATGTCTAGATATGTCTAGTCGTCTACATCTGAGTCGTCTATATATAAGGTAGGTGTCGTATTACTTTATTATTATTATTATTATTATTATTATTATTATTATTATTATTATTATTATTATTATATTTATGCAGGAAAGCCCCGCTCACCAGAGTGATTTTCAGGGAGGTCCTGCGTAAATTAAATGATACATAAAGTTATAAAAATGAATATCAATACATACATTACATTACATACATACATAAGTAAATATATGCATATACATAGCAATTAAAATTACATTTGGAAATATGTTTCAAAACATGTTCAAATATTTTCTGTTGGTGCGATTTACATGAATTCAATATCAGAACCATCGCTTGTGTAGCGGTTGTTATACTTTAACTTTACTGAGGTATTAAAATGTTTAAACTCTTGCGTGGGTTTGTATCCGCATTCTTGTAAGTAGGTTTCCAGATCATTAGTTTTACGTAATACATTGACCTATAGATAATGTTTGTATACCGTATTTGGCAAATAAGGTATTGGCGAATAACCACGCAGTTTGTTCCTACGTATGGACTGACGTAATGACCATGATTCAGCAAGCTGACTGACGCTGAAATCATAGTCCCTAGAATTATATTGTCTGGAGACGCGGCGAACATCAAAGCGGTTAACAATGAGCTACAATTTAGATTGACGGTGGCAAATAAGGGGCACAATCTTTTGTTTTACGTTCATTAATATTTATAAAGCAACGATTCTATTGGTTGATTGCTTCATTATACCAAAAATACAATGTGTTCAGAAAGCGTTAAGGCGAAATAAGGTGAACAAAAACCTAGAACAAAGACTTTGGCCGCGTTGGCCGCGTTTCCAGACAATTTACTTCAAGAGACTATACTGAAATGTAAGATATGTAAACACAGCAACTCGATGTGTTAGGTTAGAAGCGAGAGTGGCGAGACTGAGTGACCAAGATGTGAGAACCGAAAGTGCGATGTAGCTAGAGAAGACGTTTGTAACGTTCAGCTGTTCAATTTCGTCTGTCAATAAAGTTGTTCCAGAATCAGAGAAGAAAGTCTCTTCACTATGGCCCAAAAACAAGTTACAAATTTGGTGGCATAGGTGGGATCACTGAGATGATGGTTCACTAGACAGCAGTATATTTCGGCTTCGAGGTTAGCCGTTAGCGCAGCTCAACAGAATGTTCATACAAGACGGATGATATCTGGCTACATCAAACGAAAGAAAGACGCAGACAACGCTATACTAGTTGCCCAAGTTCACAATGACGAGACTACGATTGAAGTGGTGAAAAGGGAGAGAGAGAGAGAGAGAGAGAGAGAGAGAGAGAGAGAGAGAGAGAGAGAGAGAGAGAGAGAGAGAGAGACCGACGACCGAGAGACCGACGACCGAGAGACCGACGACCGAGAGACCGACGACCTTATGTATCAGTGAAAATACGAATCCAAAATAACGCGATGCTTTGGTACAGTGTTCGACCATGGCACAAGAGGTGTGAACAGAAAACGCTCGAGGCTCAGCAGTGAGCAGAGATCAAATGACGGAGACAAGGAGAAAATACGAAATAAAAAAGGTACTTGAAAGATTGGATAACATGATCGGCAACGAGACAACTTTTGGGGCAATAAAAAAGAAAACATGGACAATCAAGAACGATGAAGAAAAATGCATGTTGCAAGTGCACTAGTTGACATGTTAGGCCCTCGGTCAAGATGTCTTAGCTATTAAAAAGTTTGTACGCAGAAATCAACTGTACTTGGCACTGCTTGAGGTACATATAGGCGTATACAATACTTATTCAAAAAGCGCGATGATCATTGTTGAGACAAATCAATGCATGTGTTACCAGAGTCTATCAGTAAAGATTAGAACGAAAGCGATATAGTATCACTTTCATTTGACAATACGATTAGCGAATGCGTTTTCTGTTTTTCCCAATTACTCGGGCTACTGTGGTAGCCGAGTCTAGGTTTACCCTCCGCTTGTTGTTTTTTTCTATGTACATGTCGAGACATGTGATCGAGATATTGCATTGCAATTACATGGCTTTAGCACTTTGCGAATCTGAGCGTGCTAAATTTGCTAATTTTCATGCGCCATTTCTAAGGTTCCCACAGTGCAGTGCATTAAATCACGACGACGCATTGGCTCACACAGGTCACGCCGCTTAAAGTTCAATTGTTTTGTTGACCTCTAAAAAACGTAATACGGCATACCATAAATGTTGTATTTACTTTTGACAGTGATTTGGAAATGTGTGTTTTAAAACATGTTTAAATTAAATATTTTATGTTTGCTCGATATAAACAAATTTATATCGAAATGATCGCTTGAATGTCCAGTATCCAGCACTGTATGTTTTGTTACTGAGAGTATTTACATCGCCATTGTTATTCGGGAGAACCCGTGGGAGAACGGACCTGTTTACATGCATCGCAGCAAACTATATGCACTTCTGCACTTCATATAAGACCATATACATGTAGGGTGTCCCAAAAAATGCCCCCCAACCATTTATGAGGTGCACCTTCTTTAATTATGGTACAAGAAGTACATTTTTATAGCATGCCGAAAGCCCATCCCTCCTTCTTTGTTGTCTGAAATTTTCAGGGCTAAGTAGTTATCTACTCGCTTCCTGTAGTCATTTAAAGAGGCAACATCAAAATTTGAACTTGTCCAAATTATGTATGCTACGTCAAGATTTGGAAATCTTCTCCTAAAGGCTTCCCTTGTCCTTGTTGGGCTTCTTGTTTCGTGATAGGAAAGTACCATGAATGCTCTTTCCTCGGGAGTGAATTGTTGTCCAACCATCTTAAGACGGATGAAGTAAAGTGCACTTCTGCCTACATGACAAACATGTGCATGGAACTGTCATGAGCATTGTTATTACCCCAAGGAACCCCACATGTTTGATGCCGCATTGCTTCATTTGGAATCAAACTTTATTCCCCTGTGGTCAGTTTTCACATGCATATGTATTCAAACAAAATTCACTCAAACAAAGGTGTGGTCAAAAAACGGGATGGGCGACATTCGTTTGGGACACTCTGTATTTTTTCAAATCTGTAGGTATCATAGATAATTTTCATAATTTGGACAAGTTCAAATTTTGTTGTTGCCTCTTTAAATGACTCCAGGAAGCGAGTAGATAATTATTTAGCTATGAAAATTTCAGACAACAAAGGAGTGATGGGCTTTCGGCGTGATATGAAAATTTACTTCTTGTACCCAAATTAAAGAAGATGCAGTACAAAAACGGATGGGGGGCATTTTTTTGGGGACACCCAGTCACACCCTGTATAGAAGACAATTTGTCAAAAATTATGCATTGTCGTAATTTTAAATTTTAATACTCGCAAGTCGATAATTAAGAGTACCCCTAACCGTACAATCAAAATAGCTTTCTGAGTCTCAGTGCGGTTCTACATTGCATAACTTCATTGCGTCTGAAATTTATGTACATTTAAACAAACTTTTGTGTGCACTGTTTATATGGGCTATGGCTTGCTAAGGTCCAGCAGATTGCAGCAATCACTGAACAGTAGTAGGATTAGGGTTTGAGCTTGGGTAAGGGCTAGAATTAAGCATTACAGTAAAAACCCGCTAACAAGAACCTATATTTTACCAAATCAGCGTGGGATAGGTTTTTATATTCTTATATATTCTTATATAAATAAATTCTTAATTTCAGCCTGAGGTTCTTAATAGTGGTAGGTTCTTGTTTGCGTTTTTTTTCTGTATTGTAAAGTTATTTAATAAGGGCATTTAAAAAATAATTATTATTAATGATTATTGTCAATTCTAGGTGATACATGAGAGTATATGCTGATATTTCACAAGATTATCAAGCACTTTCAGTATGTTTTTGTGAACAATTTACATTGTTCAATCATTATATGTAAGCCAAATAAATACCAGTATCCGCGTGTACGCAATGCGCACCTATCTTTATTTTTTCCGCCCCACAAAACTGCAAAATTGCGCAATACCTCCCATATATGGAGCCTACACTTCGAGTGTTCGGTCACTTTGAAAATTCATGGACAGTCATGTTCCTTAGTTCCTATTCTGTGGAACTTTGTATCAAGCACATCACTGATCAACCATATAAGCAATTTACTTGGAAAACCTACCAACAATTTCGTCAAAGGCAAAGCTAGTCGAAGCTGTTGCATCCAAGTGGCAACCGACAACGATATACAGTATATTTTTCTCATGGCTAAACAGGTGTAGAATAGAGTTAAACTTACTGACGATTTATGGTTGTTGCGTAAGCACACTAACTTGAGTGACTTGCGTATGACTTAATTCTGGCGTCAGCCTACAGTTAGATTTTAACGAGTTTGGTCTGTTGGGTTGTACTGCAGTTTTAGTTGCGGCTTTGTTGTATTTATATATTCACAATATTCTTAATAAAGTATTATTCTACATTGGTGGCAGCGGTAAAGTTATGGAACAAGAACTAAGGAAGGAAATTGAACGACTTACCAATCGTGAACAAGAACTCGAAGCGCATGAAAATGGCGAAATCCAGGAAATTTGATCGTCGGGAAGTACTATGACACAAGCAAGACCAAGAGCAAAACCTGATCTCTTTTCAGTAAAAGATACATCATTCAACGATTGGCTGAATCACTTTGAGTTGTGTGCCAAGATAAACGGATGGTCAAACGAGCAGTTATGTCAACAGTAATTGGCAGTTCATTTGAGAGGGCGAGCACAGAGAGTGTATACAACACTTCCACAAGTGGAACAAGAATCTTACGAGAAACTGGTCTCTGCACTCCGCCTCAACTTTGAACCACCACAACAACGCGCTATCCATAAATTGGCCTTTCGAAACAGGAAAAGAAACAAGGGCGAAAGCCTGGTTGATTTGGCTACACGCTTGCGTCATCTTGCAACGAAAGCGTTTCCAGGACAAGAGGGAAGAGCAACCGAAGAAGAGCTTCTGGAACAGTTTATAAGCGCTTTAGATTCATGTGAACTACGCCTGGGTGTCAGCCAAACGTCTCCCGAAACTATCGATACTGCTCTTCAAATGGCATTGAAGCTGGAAACAATTTTCACAGTGGAAAACAACAAGCGTGTTACCAACGAAGTCAACATGGCTTCCCACGAAGCTCAACCGCTGGGACAAGCTCAAGTACACAACGCGGGCGCACGTGAGAAATTACCAAATTGGGCGAAGGAAATGAAACCATTCTCTTCGAGAATCTGCTGGGAAGAAACAGCGAGCGACAAAGAAGAAATTACTGCTATCTGTGTGCAGAGATGGGACATTATAAGAGAGATTGCCCCCAACGCTTCGATCAAAATAGGCCGTTTGCCGTGATATGAAAAAGTGGCGGCTATGAAACGATTTTCATTAAGCATGTCTTAGAACTGAAATATTTTTACATAACTTACCACTTTCGAATACGCTGAACACGATTCCGAAGAGTTCCCGCTTCGTAGACCCGCAGTATTTTTGTAAATTCCACTATTATATTCACTTCTTTCACGAGAATCCAGCTATCTCCCGCCATCTTGAAATTAGGTAACATTGCCCTCAGCCGCTGTATTATGATCCAGTCTCCTTATTTCGCGGAAGAGTTATGATTTAGAGGGATGGGCGGCCTGGTTCCCAGGCCTCTCTTTTTAACGTCGAGCGGCAGACCGAAATTGTGAGAGGCCTGGAATAAAATGTTTTGCTTGGCCCAAAACTGGCCCCAAATTATACAGGCACCAAACAGCCGTTTGGCGGAGAACCAAGGCAGATAACACTCACCTCGGTCCGCATAATTCTTTATAACATACGGTGGCTCAGAGATGACACAAACATCTTTTTTTATTTCCGCGACTTTTCTCGCTACTTTATATTTTTTCGCGACTTTTTTTGCGACTTTTTTTGCGACTTTTCAGATTCAGAAAAGTTAAAAATATAGACTACACTACCAGTGTCAGACAAGTACATCATTGGCTTTCGAAAATGAACTTAAAGAGTGTCATGTTTAACAGTTGAAAGACGGAACTTTGAAAAGCACGAGTGACATTAACTGTTCTTTTAGAATCGAATTTTTACAATCGAAAGCAAACGACAGAAACCCTTACCTTTTCGTTCGAATCTGACGCCATGTTGGTTGTTGTTGAACCTTGATCGATGCTGAGCACTGGCGTGAGAGTCGCGAAAAAAGTCGCGAAAAAATGAAGAGTAGCGAAAAAAGTCGCGAAAATAAAAAAAGATGTTTATGTCATCTCTGAGCCACCGTAATAACATCATATAGCAAGGTTGGTCTACTCCCGAAACGTTAAAATAGCATATTTCGATTTGTATAAATGTGTTTCAACACATTCACTTCCTACGCCGAACACTACTTTATAAAGCCTCGTATGTAACAACCTTTTAACGTAATGTAAAACAAAGAAACGTACTCGTTTGCTGTCTGCTCTCAAGAAGAAGTTTGTTGGTGCCCTCGTTCATAAAGATTAAAGAATCCGAGCTCCAGCAGGATTCATGATAGATAAAGATATGAACATTTCCGCTAGTCCTCTCCCTCGATGCCTATTCTGTGACGTCACCAAAATATGTTCGAGAGAAAAGAGGACTAGAAACTAGTCTGAGGGATGGGATATATTGCATTCTGATTTCGTCCCCAGAACTCTCAAACGAATTGTTCAAGATGGGGATATAGTCAGTATCGTCAGACGGTGCTCTATATCTCAAATTTTACTATGCGACATCCTATTAGACCTTTGCATTATTACATACAGACACACTATATGTGTACTACTTGTGATGTAATACACATCAATCCTATAGTAAGTTTGTACAGCAAAACTTTGGGCGAATTAATAAGCCTACTATAAGTTTTATGTCTAAACACGTAATTTTGTTTAAATTATTTACAAAAAGAACAATTCAATAAAATAGGCCTAGTTTTCATTGTCACTATTGTCACTAGAGCTGTATTCGTTTTGCGAATCATACGTGTCCGGATTAAAATATAAAATGCCTTTGTTTCCATTGTTTCCGTTGTTTTTGCAGCCAATACATTTGCAGAGGTCTGAACACTTCATTGCCGCCTTTAAAGTGGCGTTCACACCCCAAATTTTTTTCAATAATATGAATCTGTTCTATTTGTGGAGTACAAAACTGGAAGAAAAAAAATTTTATTCGGGTAAATGCTCGCTTTTTTATGGCCTGCGGGTTATCTTTGGGAGACTGGTGAGAATACGACTTGTGACGTCACGAGGTGAACACGCAAGAAGAAGTTTTATATACTTTACTACAGAAACACTCACAAAGCACTCGTTTTTTCAAGCAATACTCCGCGTTTTGTATTTGTTTTTGATGTCGTCAACGGAATTAGTATCGTTAGTGTTGACAAACAGCGGGTTCACCTTGTGACGTCACATCACCAAACTGATCCCAGACCCCAGTCGCTCGGTCGTGGGACAAAATGGAGTCCATTTTTGGGTAATTTTACCAACTTTGAAAGGCCATAAAAAAGCGAGAATTTACCCGAATAAAATTTTTTTTTCAGTTTTGTACTCCACAAATAGAACAGATTCATATAATTGAGAAAATATTTGGGGTGTGAGTGCGCCTTTAAACATGAACATCGGTTGTTTTCGCACCCTTTCTTGCACTTACAATTAACAAACTCAAGGATTGAGTCAGGGGTGGGGCAAGGGTCATCCAGTTAATTGAGACATTTCCATCATCATCAACCGTCCAACCATAGTCACAAAAATTTGGCAGATTTAACATTGGCTGCGTTGCGTGTCGCCAGATATAGGATTGATAGTTAGCCCGACTTATGTGCTGATCTATTGAATCTTGATTTGGAGGCAATAATTCTTCATCGTATTTGGGATGACGATGTTTTGCCCACTGCTGTACCCTGGGTGCCAGAGGTTTTTTCGACGCTGTTGGCCACAGCTAAAGCAGTAAATAGTAGCTTTCGATGTTGTATGACCTAAATTCCTAAACCATGTAGTATTTTGAGCAGTCGAACTGATGCAGTTATCTGTCGAACTTCTATTCCAAGACCCAATGACTTGTGGGTCAGTTTCGTTCCCTTTGACTCTGCATAGATCAGGTCTTGAGCTATTGACACCACTTTTTCTTGCTCATTTCCATTGATTTTCACCCTTTCCTCGTCAACTGGTTCGCAAGAGAACCCAAAAACCCATGATAAAAAGTTGTATAGCTTCAATGGAACAGATTCTATTGCTAATGACAAAGTTAGATCATGGGAATCAGGGGGCCAGCCAGAATCTACACATTTTCTTTTGCCGAGGAGCTTTCTGATTTCCATAGCAACAGAAAAAAATTGTTAAGAGAACAGCTTTGCATCTGAGATCGAGGGGTTTTGTGAACTCTCCCGGTCATCGTCCGCAATAAATTTGTCATCTTCATCATCTGTATCGCTGTGTAATTCCATCGTATCATCTGCCACTTCGCTTGTCGTTACAGTCGTGGCAATAGAAGCGTTCCGAAAAATGTTGAGCAGTTCATTTCCTAACTTTTACCAATTCATTTGATAAGTTCCTCGAAATGTTGGCAAGTTCCTGGTGTTAGCTTGGGAATTGACCAATCACGTTCTGCTTAGTAATTAAGTAATCAATAGGATGAAAGCAGGAAGTGTAAAGTAGTTTGAATTGGGAATTTGTCAACGAACTTCATCAACTATTTGAGTAACTCATCAAATGAATTGGTAGAACTTACGAAATGAATTGTTCAACTTTTTCGGAACGCTTCTATTGCCACGACTGTAAACTATCAGCGTAAACTAGTGTTCCTTTAGTCATTTCTGTTCTTAAGTCTGGCAGCTTGGATGGGTATATAGACTTTTTCTATTTCTTGAACACAGCTAATAAATTTTTTTAGCAGGTTGCTGAGTAGTAGAATCTCTCAATGATCTGTAAGCAGAAGTTATCAAATGCTCTGTCATACAAGGTTGAGCCAATATTTCTTGTCTTGCTTGAAAGGCATTTCGTGTACTTTTGGTAACACCGTTTGTGATATCTTGCTTCTACAGCAACACTATCTCTCCCACGAATATGTACCAGTATACTTTCATCGTTTCTTAACAGTTCCGCCTCTTCCAGAACTCCAGCTGTCAAGGTTTGTGCCATTGATAAATCGTGCCTAACACGTTTCTTTGTTGCCTGCAAATTAACATTGAATAGTTGCGCTTTTTAGTTCATCAATCATTAGATGAATACAATATGCAGATGACACATCCAAAACTGGAAAGATCTAAAGTTTTATATTTGTACTAATAAGTTTTCTAACTTGCAAAAAAATATAAAAAAGATTGCTTAAAAAAAATAACTAAAAAAATACCTTATCTGTAATGTACATTGGTCCATGTTGTTTACAAATCAAGCAAAACTTAGGCAAGACATTTGGCGACACAGAAGTTGATGTACCCATCGGCTGTATGTCCGAAAAACTGTCTGGTAGTCCGTTTTACTTTTGCTGGCGTTGGGTTGTTTTCTTCTTCCTTGCAGCTGTTGTCAGCCAAACGCTTTCTCTCGGAATTACTCAAGGTAATTTTTGCTCTTTCAAGCTTTTTCGAGAAATTTCGGTAACAAGCAAGATGATAGCCGTTGTTTTTGATAATCTCGGACACGTTCAAGTTGTCTGAGCCACCGTCAATAAACTGGAACGATTTGGTGGCGTTCTCCGTGTAATGTTTATATGACGATGGCTGACTTAGCCACTGCTCACTCCTTTCAACTATTTTCTCTAAAGTATCTTGTGTTAGATCTTTTATCTGCCCTTCTTTGCCACCAAAATGGATTACACAAACGTGAGGAAGGCCATCACTATATATCACTGCTTTCCTCCATCTTGAACAATTTGTTTGAGAGGTCTGGGGACAAAATCAGAATGCAATAAATCGCATACCTCTAAATCATAACTCTGCCGCGAAATAAGGAGACTGGGTCATAATACAGCGGCTGAGGACAATGTTATCTAATTTCAAGATGGCGGGAGATAGCGGGATTCTCGTGAAAGAATTGAATATAATAGTGGAATTTACAAAAATACCGCGGGTCTACGGAACGGCAACTCTTCGGATTCGTGTTCAGCGTATTCGAAAGTGGTAAGTTATGTAAAAATATTTCAGTTCTAAGACATGCTTAATGAAAGTGAACTATATCGTTCAACAGCAAACGGCCTAAAACAACCAGAGGAACAGAAACAACCAGGGAAACGGGAACAGGGCGGGTTCGTTACGGAAGTGAACCCGCCCGCGCGATTACCAGACGAAGGGGAACAACCTTGGAAAGTTACAAGCGCAAGGACAAGCGACACCGTCTTCGCAGTATGTGAGGTGAACGGGAAACAAATAACAGCTTTGGTAGATACAGGAGCAGCAGTCACTCTGATACATCGAGACATCTTCGACAAGGCAAGACACGCTGGCACAAGAACACGAGAATTGTCGGAGCGAATAATAATCCCTTGTCCGTGCATTTGGTAGCAGAGATGGATATCAAATTGGGTGGAATAGTCATCAACCATGAGGTGCAGATATGTGATGATTTGGCACAGGATATGTTGGTTGGTACGGATATTCTCAAACCAAACAAGGTCGTTATCGATTTCGCCACGGGAACATTGGAAGCAAAAGGGAAAAGGGACAACCTTATTTACAAGCCAAGCAAGGAAGTGTGTCGTGTAATTGTCGCGGAAACAATTGCCGTACCGCCTCGATCAATGACAAATATCAAGAGTAAAGTGGATGGAGGAAGTTTAGTGCAAAGAATGACAGCTGTCCTGGAACCAGAGAACAGGTTTGAGGAACGATATTCCACCCGAATTTTGAAAGTAGTTGCTACAGTTAAGGATGGAACTATCCCCATTAGAATATTCAACCCACAGGAAAAACCACGAAGAATATATCGAGGGAGTACCATTGGACAACTATACCCACTGTTGAATGAGAACGAGGAGGATACGTCTACATTTCACAGAGTAGTCCAGAACAACGTTCAACCAGAAACCAGTGGCGTGCGGTGACCAAAATCGATAGGCAAGCGAACCCCTCTAGTGGGGTCTGAGGGCATGCTCCCCCAGAAAATTTTTGAATTTGAAACCCCCAGGAGTGCATTTCCGGTGATTTCTAATCATGTATGTCTTGTCTTATATTAAATTCACAGCAAAACGTGTTTTGCATCTCCTGGATTATCGGAGAAGAAACAGTGATGTTCAGTTTCGTTTATTTTTTGTGATTATTTCATTTATTTCAGCAACAGAATTGCACAATAAGTCAGTCATATAGTCATACCGCATGTTTGCGCGCATTTTAATATTTCTGTAGACTATAGTTCATGCAATTTGCATGCTACAAACTGAAGTGAAATAACACGAACATTACCTTTTGGTTGCTGTGCCATTAACCAACAATATCACCAACGACTTCCCCTTCATAACTTTATTTCTGAATTTTGAATGATGTAGTGATGTACAATGTGTATGGTTTGAAACAATGCGCCTTGGCGCCTATAATTCCCCTGTTTGAAATTGAAAACCCGATTCGTTCTGTCTTGCGTGCGTGTCATTCCTAAGGGCCCAGAGGCAAATTTATCCTATCACAAGTGTGTGTTGGCCAATCAGCAATCAAGCGGTGTCTCTCAGAAGCGCCGCTTGCTTTTGCTCTATATTCGTCGAATTGGAGGCTCCCAAACCTAAATTAGCGCATGCGCAATCGTTGATTTTAAGCTCTGAAGGCAAGCGCGCTTGCCTTGGTTAATATTACTCAAGAAATAATCAGAACTCTTAAGAAGATAAGTCTTCTTAATCCACTTGACTATTTCTAGACAAAACATCTAGAACAATCACGCAAACACTAACAAGTGTTATGCAACCACGACATTAAATCGTTGGTAGGACAGAAGATTTAGTTTGATATTTTTTAGAAACGAAGAATTAAGACTGACTTTGTTCAGAGATTGGTCCAGAAATTTTTCATTCAGTAAAAAATGTTTAGGCAAGCGGCGCTTGCCTACGCTTACATGACCGCACGCCACTGCCAGAAACTACAGCTACAAACTGCATGACCGCACAGACCAAGGATTTGAAAGAGGTTAGACAAGAAATGGCCACGTTGTTTAAGATTGAAAATCCCACAATCTCAGGTAACGAAAAGGAACGCGTGTATGACATATTGGCCCGTCACAGCAGTGTTGTCTCCAGAGGACCTACCGACTTGGGACACTTAACCAGTGTGAAACACTCTATTGACACTGGAGATACGCATCCTATTCTAATTCCACCCCATAGACTCCCCTTCCACAGACGCAAATAAGTCCAGCGAGAAGTAGAAACTATGCTAAACAGTGACATCATTGAACCATCAGATTCTCCATGGTGTTCTTCGGTGCATGGTGTTGGTAGGCAAGAAGGATGGTAGTCGTAGGTTCTGTGTAGACTACAGAAAATGAAACGAAGTTACAAGAAAGGACATTTACCCACTACCAAGATGTGAAGACATTTTACACGCTTTATCCGGAGCAGCATACTTCACTCACTTGGATTTAGTCAGGGGTTACTGGCAGATTGGCGTGAAAGACGAAGATCGAGAGAAAACGGCGTTTTCAACACCCGATGGTCACTACCAGTTTAAGAGAATGCCATTTGGATTGACCAATGCACCTGCGACGTTCCAGGGAGCAATGAACACTATCTTGCATGGCCTGGATTGGTTAGGCTGTCTTGTTTATCTGGACGATATCATCATATTCGCTCAAACGCTACAAGAGCATCACCGGAAACTAGAATCGGTACATCCAAAACTCATTAATAATTCATGAACAAAACACAAAGGAAATCAGTACCGTGTCGGCGGTTTGGATATCGGAGGAAGAAATTACATAAATTAAGCAAACTTTCATCTTGATTTTCTCTTAAAATACTGATTTGTTTGAGATGCTATATCAAACACTCGGAGGAGTGTTTCATCAGGATATCCAAACACCTCGAAGTTTGTTCAAAAACCTCGGCTTCGCCTCGGTTTTCAACAAACGTCTCGGTGTTTGGATATCCTGATGAAACACGCCTCCTCGTGTTTGATATATTACTTCAACGACTCCAGAACAGTGGTCTCAAATTGAATGCCAGTCATTTTTTGAAGGAGAAAACGTTATTGCTGGGTCATGTTGTAAGTCAAGATGGTGTCTCAACCGATCCCGAGGAGATTAAAGCACTCAAAGACTGGCCAATTCCTCATGATCTCTCAAGTCTTCGCACTTTCCTGGGTTGTGCTGGTTATTATCGGCAATTTATTCCACACATAGCCGACATCGCAGCGCCGTTATATAAGCTGGAGCAAAAGGATGTCGTGTACAAATGGAGTAACGAATGTAACGCCGCTTTTGAAACAATCAAGAGAAAGCTAACAACAGCACCAATCCTGGCCTATCCAAAATTCGACGTGTCGTTCATCTTGGATACGGAAGCAAGCAACGTTGGACTTGGAGCCGTGTTATCTCAGGTGCAAAACGGACAAGAAAAGGTGATTGCGTACGCGGCCAAGACATTGTCGAAAGCAGAGCGGAATTACAGTACCACGTACCAGAATAATAATTGTTGGCGATGGTTTGGGGAATGGAGCATTTCGAACCATATCTCTGGGGAAAGCATTTCACTGTCCGTACAGATCACAGTGCATTGAGATGGCTTCGGAATTTTAAAAATCCCAAGGGCCAAGTGCCAAGATGGCTGGAGCGACTAGCTAAATTTAATTTCACGGTAGAACACCGAGCTGGGCAACGACATGGATACGCAGATGGAATGTCGAGAATCCCTAGAGCTGAGTTAGACGACGAAGGACCGACTACAGAAAGATGGATGGAAGTGTCATCCGTAGGCAGAGTAAACGCTTCGACTAAGCGAGCATGGGAATGCACCCTCCCGGATGTGAGACGCGGAAAAGAAGGAGACCCCTTGCTTCGTCAAGCACTTTCCTGGCTCAGTATGGGAAAACGCCAACCCAGAGCGGAGATCGCTGACACTAGCCCTAGGACGGGCTCCCTGTGGAGTCAATTCTGCATGTTGAAGAACATCGCCGGACTCCTATACCGTGAGTACGAGAGTGAAGACGGAATGTCTAAGAATTTACAACTCATTCTACCAAGAACGATGACAGATCAAGTATTGAAAGCTATCCACGATCTACCATCAGCTGGCCATTTAGGAGTTAACAAGATGACTGAGAAGGTTCGCCAATATCGAGGACTACTGTCGTCAATGCACGCAGAACACAATCCAACTAAGAAAAGAGCCAGGGCACCACTGTTAACAAGTCTTACCGGATATCCTATGGAACGAGTGGCACTTGACGTAATTGGACCACTCCCAACCACAATCAAGGGAAATCGGTTCATACTGGTAGTGTGTGATTACTTTACGAAATGGCCTGAAGCTTATGCTATCCCTTACCACAAGGCGACCACTGTAGCAAGTAAGCTCGTAGAAGAGTGGATATCACGTTATGGTTTGATGCAAACGCTACACTCTGATCAAGGACGTGACTTTGAGAGCAACACGTTTCAGTCACTAATGAAGATTCTGGCATTCAGAAGACCCGAACATCTCCCTATCATCCACCGAGCGATGGTTTAGTTGAACGACTTAATCGCACACTAAAAACATTTTATCCAAATTTGTGAGTGATGGTCAAGATGACTGGGACTCGTTGATTCCCCAGACTTTAATGGCGTACAGGACAGCCACACAGTCATCTACAGGTGTTTCACCATATCGGACAGTAGACTTGAGGATGGACGGCGATCCACCAAACGAAGAACGGTAGGTCACCACTGAATACCTAAGGGAACAAACGTCGAAGCCTCAACGAGCTCACGAGATGGCGAGAAAGAACGCACGAGTGGCCACGCGTCGGTACAGGGACTACTATGATCTCGCAGGAATTTCAGGTGACACCTTACAGATTGGTGATAGGGTGTGGCGTCAGTCGCATTTAAGAAAAGGAGGTACATCAAGTAAGCTATCGGCAAAATTGGAGGGTCCTTATGTGATCATCAAGAAAATAACAGACGTCTATATCGGCTAAAGAAAGAGAAAGGACGGAATCGTGTGGTAGTTCATTTTAACTGCCTCAAGAAATGCTTTTCGAAGGAAGAAGAGAACCAGCACAAGACAAGAAATATAAGAAGTGGACTTTCTCCGAATCAGCCTGTTCGCAATATGCCAGGACCTTCCCTCCAACCACAAAAAGAAAAACTACGATACAACCAGGACGACGACAGCGATGAAGAATGGATCGTTGAAACGAGAGACTCGCAGAACACGTCAGTGGCAGACTCCAATTAATAGAGACAGCCAAGCAAGCGTACTACAACGACCAGCTCCTACCCAGACAGTCAGGAATCCGAGTACCGAGGCAGACTCCAATAGAGAGAGCTACGCAAGCGTACTTCAACGACCAGCTCCTACTCACACACCCAGGAATCCAAGTGCCAACTTGAACAACAGTGTCAGATCAGACCTGGCAAACAGACCGAGACGAGCAAGGAGACCGCCAAATTGGGCAAAGGACTATATACATTTTTAACGAAATGAACTTTTACTAATTAATTTTAATTTGAATCAATTGCAGCCAGATTCAAACAATGGGGGGAAAGAATAGAGTTAATACTTACAAAATAATAATTAACACAACCTAAATAATTAATATGGCCTTTTCTTTTTGCTTGGGACCGCAGTAATTGGCGTTCGCTGTTGCGGCAACCCTGCCACATTATTTTATATTTTACGATGTAACTTAACTTAACTTTCACTATGAGTAATTAAGTACTTTTTTTCTTTTTTTTAAATTTTAATTCATTCCTAGACTTGTTGAACCTTGTGGCAAAACTTAATAAATAAATAAATAAATAAATAAATAAATAAATAAATAAATAAATAAATAAATAAATAAATAAATAAATAAATAAATAAATAAATAAATAAATAAATAAATAAATAAATAAATAAATAAATAAACTTGTTGACGATTTATGGTTGTTGCGTAAGCACACTAACTTGAGTGACTTGCGTATGACTTCTGGCGTCAGCCTACAGTTACTGTAGATTTTAAAAGATAGGCTTTGTTGTATTTATATATTCACAATATTCTTCATAAACTATTATTCTACACAGGTCTCTACATTCTATAAATATTTTAATACCGCCGGTACAGAGATGAGGATCAAAACGCTAACATTCTGGATCTTTATATTGGCACTGTATACACTTTCTCATGCTTTTGGTCAAGCAATTGCGATGTTCATAGGTTTTACACATGGCTTCAGCAATACTAACAGTTGTTCAATGATCTGGCTCACGACTGTCTGTGAATTGGTCTGAACTCAGGACCTGTAAACCTCATGAAAACTATTGCAAACAAAATCCAAGATGTGAGAACACAAGGAACATTCATGAAGATGACAGACTTTGAGGAAACAGTTTGTTGACAGTAACAAGGAACATTCATGAAGATGACAGACTTTGAGGAAACAGTTTGTTGACAATAACAGTATCTTTATATTTTTGCATTATTATTTATCTGCTTTATTACTAAACGAGTTTTATATTTGTTATGCTGAGTAGGAAGCATGTATACTCATGTATGTTCTACGGTATGTACCATTTGTGTTTTTACCGACTGTTGCTTGTCTTTGAGTTTAATATCGGAAATGGACAGTACTCTTATTGATCCATTAAGATATATATTCAAAGTGCTTCGCTGCTTTAATTCTTCTAGTTAGTATTTACAGGGAAGTACACTCGAAATACTTTTTTAATAAACGCGTTAGATTACTTGTGTGCTTGTTATTATTCTCATTACAAGATTATGTGCATCGGACAATTATTTTCAAAAGCACTCACAAGGTTTATGAGTCCTTTTCTCTTTTTGTGACTACCCCAGCCCCATGTTCAATGTTGTATGCCATGTCTACAGCGAATTTCGTCGAAATCATAACTTGTTTCGCTGGACAACATTGTAAAGGAAGGGGGAGGGAGGGAAAGTGGCCACATTGCCAAATAAACGATATATATGAATTATATGTTAAAAAATCTCAGGTGTCCCAACGACTTTTGAAATTGATTGTCCGAATTCCAAAGTTCCAGGCACTAACATAAAAAAATTATATAAAACGTCACATTCACCATTATTGTGTGAAGTTACGTTCATAGAGCAGAACAATTACCTTCAAGATAGTATCATCTCACAAATTCAAAAATATTTTAAACAGGGGGTATATGTCATAATATCATACATTAATTTCCTGAGCAATATGGGCGTTTCAAGCTGACGTATATAAGACTAAATGCGTAAAAATCGGGAATATCATTGAAAATCACGAACGTACATGTATATCTCATTAGGTCAAGAGATACATTCTCTTTCAAGCGTATGCAATAATCTTATAGTCATGATGACGTAAAGGGCGTGCGTTTTGAACGACAATAAACTTCGCATGAGTCTGATTTGTAATGCAATACGACGACAAAGTAATATAAAATCACCCAAGCACACGTAGAGCCTTGTAAATTCTTACAATGGTTTTCCACGGAAAGATATCTAGCACAACGCGCTCATTAGTTATGCTCCTTGGTATGGATAATAAATTTTCATGTCGTGAAATTGCGGCCAAAATTGTATTTCAAATTCCACAGTAGCGCGATTATTGAAAGACCCTAATCGCAGAGAGGAAAGGCAGGAAAGAAAAGGCGCAACGACTGGACGACCAAAAAGTTGTCAGAGCGTGATCGCAGATATTTGGTTCGCGATCTACTTAGACTGCGTAAGGGGAATGCAAATTTTACATTGAAAGGATTGCTAATCTATAGCGGACTTCAGTTAACCGGTTTGTCCTATGGTACATTCTACAGGGAAATTAGGTATCTGTAAATCAATTTTTTGCAAGCGCGAAAAAAGGGGGTACTCACCTCCCGTGATTGCACTAAGCGGAAACAATTTGCGGGTAAATGTAGAAAAATATTGAAGAGCAAGCCAAATTTTTTTCATAAACATATCGCGTTCTGTTTCGATGGAGTGTCATTTGTGTACAAGAGCAGACCAATGCAGGATGCTGTTGCCCCGAAAGGAAAAATATGGAGAAAAAGAAGTGAAGGGCTCCAACTAACAAGTAAGGGATCAAAATAATTGCCTGGTGGAAATCGTTGATACCTCCTTTGTTGCTATTGCATACGGTAAAAGCGCGTTCTCCAGATCTAAACCCAATCGAGAACTTGTTTCACAACGCGTTTTGGCATACTTAATAAGAGATTGTCAATAAAAGTTACTGACGTTTGCATTACAGCTTTGCGTACTCTTGTCTTGAATTGACACCAAGTTTCGTTTATAATACCTTCGGCGATAACCTGGTTCGCAACTTCTTTTTTAACTAAGAGGATTTCCACGTCTTCAGGACAACGACAACGGCCAAATCCACACTAATCCATTTTTCAAACGAAAACGGTGACTTTTTGATACGGTTAGGCCTTTCGGCCACACTAATCCGGCGTTTTCGGTGACCGAAAACGGAGCGTTTCGAAAACGCCCTCCAAAGTGGAGACATTCGAAGACGCCGTTTTTCTGCATCAGTGTGGACGGCAAAAACGAAGCTTTTGGAAAACGATGATGTCGCCATTATATTATCTTGGTTTCAGTCACCTAGAACTATTCATTCATACCCTTGTAGATCTTTCTCGCGTTTTACTAAACGGCGAAAACAATTCGAAAACGATAGCAGTGTGGACGGAAAACTTTTGATACGTTTTCGAAACGAGGTCTCCGTTTGAAAACGGATTAGTGTGGACGCGGCACCGGGCTCGGGTACCCGGGATGGATCGCCTCCATATAAACACCCCCTGACATAACAGACAATAAAATACGTACCGATCATGCGTGGAACAGTGCACAAGGTCAAAGCGATGCCAAGTTCACACGTAAAAACGCACAAATTGTTCACGGTTGTTAACAGGCGTGAACAATGTTTTGTTGCACCACGTGAACAAGTTGTCAAGAAGTTGTTCACTTATAGTTCGAAAAACTTTGTTCACGGATAAATCAACAGTCATGACCAAGTTGTTCTAACAGTACATTTTTATACATCCTCGTACCCAGGCTTTTCGTTCCCGCCCTCGCGAACTCGTCACGTGCCTCCCAGAATCTGGGAGGTTTTAAAATACCGTTATTAGGGAGGGGATGGTAAGTACGTATAGTCTTGTGGTATAGTTTCGGCGCCGTACGAGATCACATATCATTTCGTATCATTTAAACTGGCTTGATGGCGAAACAGTTTATTAATATAGCGAAAAAGTTCTACAGTGAGGGAATTACACGTTCATGCTGCCGCTTGTGTCTCAAGATTTGCGATGTATTAACTCACTGCAAAAATATGGCGTAGGTCGCCAGTTACTGACTCTTCTCGATTAATAACCTTAAGAACGGCAGCTGTTACTTCATTACACTCATTTATTTTCCTGAGCTGATCATCAATGAGCGAGTTCAGCGGCGAAACGACGAGCTCAACAGCAGAAGAAATGATTGACGAGCTTCGACATGATTGCCTCTGCAGGTATAAATATCTCTCAGTGAGCAGAGAAGAAAGCAGTTGGTAAATCAGCGATTTCCCATATCCTGTAGGCAATACATAAGCAGGTGACTTGGTTTGGCTTTAAATTAACATTTGTATAAATACTCCTTTTGATAGCGGAATCCAGACATGATAAAAACAGAACACGAACGTGTAAACGACCCCCCCCCCCCCCCCCCCCCCCCCCCCCCCCTTAGTATATCCAGATTCTGGGAGGCACATGACCAGCCCATGCCAGAGTTTTCGCTCGACGAGTTCGCGAGGGCGGGAGCGAAAAGCCTGGGTACGAGGTTGATTTTTATAGCCAACAACGTTGTTCGCACATGATGTAACATGTTGTAACAGCATGATGAAGTAACAAGGCTGAACAACAACGTTACAACAATTGTGAACATGACTGGTGTATCAACACGTCCTTCTTTGGTTGTTTCAACATGCGTGGACAACTGCTGTTGTTTCATGAAGCTGTAACACTATGATGAAACAATGATGAACTGATATTGTTAAAAATACGTACCGATCATGGGCGGAACAGTGCACAAGGTCAAAGCGATGCCAACTTTCTCCGGTGCAACCCCATATCTGAGAGTAAGTACTTTAGCAAAAAACGGAGCTATTCCGTCGCTGTACAACAATGTACAATTCACTGCCAAGGAGCTAAACACAAGTTAAACACACGTCCATTTACACATGAAAATGAAGCGAGAAACTCTTTGATAAGTGTTGAAATTTAAAGTTTAATGATGAAATCTTACCCTAATCCAAAAACAATTATATTCTTGATTTATTTAAAGTGAATTTGACATAATTGATCCTGATTTATGTACAGTAGTCATAAAAGTGGCGGGCGAGTGCATGTGCATCGCGATTGAAACAATTTAGCTAACTTAACTTAACTTTTCAGACAACCACGATAATTATTATAGCGCGTATTCATATGCAGTGAAGGAAGACCCGGACTTCGTGCGATCACCCAACCATCCAGACCTGTCCAATGCCAGCCCTCCCAAGACCGCCAACGCCACGCGCAAAAGAAAAACGGTTGGAAAACAAACGAGAACAAAAAGACGAAAACGACTGACAGCTTTTGATGTAGTTGGCATCATGCAAACCAAAAAAATTAAGAGGCACTTGCAGCTAAATGCCAAGAGGAGGGGAAAACAGATTTAGCGGAGTTCATGGCGAATCGGTGTCCTAAGGCCGTAAACGAGGCTTTAGAAACGGCGAAGGATTTGAGTGAAGCTCATGAGCAGCGCATGGAAAGAGAGAAAAAATATCGAATAGATTTATTGGAGAAACATGTAGACAAGCCATGTGCTGACGGTTGCCAAGGGGCGTGGTTATGTTCTGCAAAAGAAATTTTGCAGTTGAATGGTATCAGTGAAGAGTCATTTTCTTCCGCGGTATATGAAGCGTTAAAACGAGAAAGAGGAAAATACCGAAACATTTTTATATATGGTCCGGCTAATTGTGGCAAAACCTTCCTTCTTTCCCCACTAAAAACCATCTTCGAATGTTTTCTCAACCCTGCTTCCGGTACTTTTGCCTGGCTTGGCATAGAGACGTCAGAAGTAGTGTTACTAAATGATTTTCGCTGGAAACCGTCACTGATACCGTGGTGTGAGCTGTTGCAAGTTCTTGAAGGAGATGTCGTTCATTTTCCTGCTCCGAAAAATGTAATGAATAGAGACATTGTTCTGGAGAAAGATACCCCTTTCTTTGCAACAAGTGATGCACCTCTTGTCCTTATAAAGGGCGGGTGTATTGACAGAGTTAACACCGAAATGATGCAAGTGAGATGGCGCGTGCTCAAGTTGCACCGACAGATATCACAAGACGAACAGAAAGAGTTAAAACCATGTAATTCTTGTTTTTCAAAGCTCATTTGAACTAACAGTCAGCAGTAATAACGAAGAGAACAACACTACATGCAGTAACCTTTTCCGGGTATGACGTAATCCCTCAAGCGTTGTCTCAATAATACTCGCACGATACTCACCACGGTGCTCACGTCACAAAATCGAAATATACCCCAAGAGAGCAGTTGATTTCCCGTTTTCTCATCTTTGATAACTTACTTAATACGTTTACAAATGTAACGAATATTATTAAACGACTTATGCGCTTGGAAAATGAGTTTGTCAACGATGCTCGCTTTTATAGCCTCAAGAAACCTGATCTATTCTGGTTATTTATAGTTTGGGTGACAATCATATCTTCTCTCGGTTTATTTCAAATAAAAGTTACGTAGAAAATAGCAAAGTTCCCTCCCCTTAATATAATTAATAACACTGTTAACTTTTAGTGACGAATTTCTTGGTAATATTGGC